>BQNB010066778.1:0-12314 GCA_026074375.1 Tanacetum coccineum | reverse complement strand
TTGTATTGTATTTTTACTAAAAGGAAAAATAACTATATTAGCTTTATATTTTGTTCTTTTTACACTCTAAATATTGTACTTGTTTTTTAATTGAGAAAACTACAATTTTGGTTCACTATCTTTACCGGGTATAACACTTTTGGTCCATTTTTTTAAAAATTTGCGGGTTTAAGCCAAATCCCGAGTATCCATTTCACATTTGAGCCAAATCTAACAATTTCGTTAAATCTGGTCGTTTACTCATTTTGTGGTTATTTTATTATTAAAAAAAGGGCATAAAGGTCTTTTCATGTTTTTTAGTTGTTTGGTAACACAAACACATACACACACGATCACAAACACAAACACACACACTCTTTCACTTAACACGATCACAACACACACACACACACTCAATAACACACACTTAAGAACACTTTCCAGAATAAATTTTAGGGCAAAATTATGATATGTCGAAGATGTGGATCAGTTGGTGTAATCAGGACATCATGGACATCCACAAATCTTGGGAGGCGTTTTTTTGGTTGTTCAAAGAGGGTAAGTTTGACCTAATTTTTAGGGATTTGATTTGTAATTAGTTTGACCTAATTTTTGAAATGCATTTTGATTAGGGTACTAATTGTGGGATTATTGATTGGTATGATCCACCAATGTGTGATCATGCTGTTCAAATCATTCCTGGGTTACTAAGGAGAATCAATCATCTACAACAAACACTAGCAGATTATCAAGCTCCTAATGTTGACCAAATAGTTGATTATCAAGGAGAAAATGATGAAGCAGTTGCTGACCAAAACCATGTTGATTATCAAATGCAAGCTAGAAGGATGAAGTGGTTATTATTGTTTAGTTGGTTGTTTTTCTTGTATTATTTCCTTTTATAAACTGTAGTTTGATGTATGGATCTTGTAGGTTGTTTTTCTTGCATTATGTTGTTAAAGACAATGATCATTTGATCTATTTTAATGTATGGTTTATGTTCACTTTGTGTAAACTGTTTGCCAAACACTCTAAAGTTAGAACATGTATTTGCAGATACCACAAATACCAAACAAAGATTTAGATCAACAACAAGAACTTCATTTCATATTCAAAATTTATTGACCATTATGGTCAATTATAGGTTCCAGTTGTTAGTACATTAGACCATACAGACACAACCTAAACACAGACCTAAACCTAGACATAAAACATGAAACATAAGACATAAACCCTAAAACACAGACATAAACCTAAACCTTCCCTTTGCCCTTTCCTGTGATACCAGCACCCCTAATTCCCATTTTTTTCACCATGTCCATCCATGTAACCTTGTTCGGAAGTCCCAAAACAGCAATGGGACCAGGGCTTTTCACTTTCTTTTTTGGAACATAATCTGCATCTGCATGATAGTCAGCAACACTATCATATCCATACCACTCAAGGATACTTTTTGGAACACTCCTAGGCCTATATATCTCTTTTGACCCACTTGGAGGCTTTGAGGATCCTTCATTCCCATTTTCAATAGCACCAGCATTCACATGATCACTTGAAGCACTGACAGCCTCACTTGAGTCACTCAACAAAATTATTTCTGGTTTTTTTGCCATTTTGGTGATGACAGATTTAGGGTTAGAAAGGTTATGTGGTAATGAGTTTGTGGTGAAAAGGGGGTTGGGTTTTATAAGGAAACCGAGGTGTTGTTGCATTTAATCCTAGTTACTTAAGACCCTCAACCACATTTACCTAACATATTTACTACACTGTAACATTTAGCTAACTTGTGACAGCAAATGAAAAGGATGCATAACCAATGTGCATAACATAACTAGTCTGGAAACAAAATTACATAAACAAGTCTGGAAACAAAAGTACATAACATAAGTAGTTTTTGTGCATAACCAATGTGCATAACATAACTAGTCTGGAAACAAGACATAAACAACAGTCTGCAATCACAACAGCATTTCCATAAGCTTCACATCACTACTGCTTACCTTTGGCATTTGAACCATTCTTCTTTGTTGTAGCAGGCCTTTGAGGTACAAACTTTGCAGTAGACTTGGTGAATCTTGTGAAGACTTGTGAAGCTTGGCTTGAAGATGGTGGAGCTTGTGAATCTTGGCTTGAAGATGGTGGAGCTTGTGAAGCTTGGCTTGAAGCTTGTGAAGCTTGTGGTGGAGCATGTGAACCTTGATGTCTTTGACCCTTGCAGGATCTTTGGTTATGCCCTTGTTGGCCACACTTTAGACATGTGACTGTCCCTCCTGCCCTACTTAGCTTGCCCCTTTTGACCAAGTTATCATAGATTTCAGCTGCAGACTTTCTTCTCTTCTTTTTAGGTCTGCCTATTGGAGGTTTGTAATTAGGTGCAGTCAATGTGATTGGGGTATCTGATTCAGGCCACAATTCTGGTCCATTACAAGGATTGACTTTGAACCTATACATATCTACCCAAGTTTTCAACCAGTAACTCTCATGAACCCATGACTCAGGGATGCCAGGCTCTAAACCATTGTTTGCCATATTCCAAATGCTAGCAACTGCATGTTTGCAAGGCATGCCAGTGATTTCCCATTTCCTACAAGCACAACTCCTCAATCTTATATTTACAACACATTTGTCTCCATATGGACCTGTTGTATCATACAAATCTCCTCCATTCCATATGACCTTATTTGGATCTACCCCAACAGCAGTCAAGATCTGTCCTGGATAAGGTCCTGACAAGAAACAACCATCTAGTCCCAAGAGTCCTCATCCCCTATATCAAAGTCACTATCATCACTGTCCTCACTATCCCCACTATATTCACTAGAATCTGACCTATCATCATCTTCTATAACAATAGGTCTCTTACCTTTATTTGATCACTAAGGTCTTTAACCATTACTTAATCTCACTACCTCTCATACCATCATTTGATTCACTAAAGCTCTTACCAGCATTTGATTCAAAGGCCTCATAGAGGTATTTATTCACTAGGTCCCTTAGCAATTTGATTCACTAGGTGTATTCTACAAGTTTGTTAAAAAAATTATTAGTATAAAAAAAACTGGATAAACTAAACAAAGGGTCAAATCTATTGTCAACTAAGTCATGGGGTAGTTACTAATTAGATGTATAAACAAACACCTCCATTACCTTACACTGGCTAACATATTGACACATTTCCATCACATCTTTATCACACTCCAAACGGTTGAGACCATTGTTTAGGACAACTTAGTTTTTTGTAATAAAGATCAAAAAGGTAGGAATGTACCCGAAATCCTTTACACAATTTTTGCCTTCAATTGTAAAAAATAATACAGCATCAACATCATCGATACCAATTAAGATTTCCCTCCTATTAACGCACATTTGGTGGACAATCAATTGACCTCCATGGTTTGATCTTAAGGGTATAACGTTGGAATGATTACCTGTAAAAACACAAAAAAATAAAAGTCAAATAAGATTCGAAAATGAATTTCCAATTCAAATTTATACACAAATTAATAAAACTTACAATACTCTTTATATGAAGTCTATGTATACTCGTGTCTGGTCACAATGACCAGCAACAGCCAACATTTAGGTCTTGTAGAAATTTAGTCTTAGGTTAGATCAACTGAATTGGAGGGTGGAGTGATTAGTAGTGTGGACTTGAAAATTGAAAAAAGGTGTAAAATGTTATTCCCAAAAATGTGAGTAGTTATAGTAAATTAAAGCGTGAATAGTACCCCACCAAGATGGCACTGATAGTGGTAAACGTCAATTTAACAAATTGTTTAGATTTAGGCTCAAATGTGAAATGAAACTCCGTTATTGGCGAGCGCTTAAACCCGCATTTTAAACAAATTACCAATAAGTGTTATACCCGTAAAGATAGTAAAGACCAAAAATTGTGTTTTCTCTTAAAAAGTTTTAGAAGCTGATGCGGAACCCAAGCCAACTTTGAGTTAGAAGACCACAAATCCTTCCCCACGCCAGCTTTCGCGTTACCTCTTTGCATTCCCTTTGCACCAAAAAAAACCACACATTAATTTGCTCGATTATGTATAATGCGAGCAGGAATGATAAACACCGTGGCCCAGTAGATTGCACGATGAAAACAATAAACACAAGCGGACGTCTCTCAGCAAATGACAACGATTTGTTTTTCCAATCCCCAATACTTTTTCGAACCCGCTCCACAAGAATTTTACAGTCCCTGTATAAAAGTCTAGATGAAATAAGGGGGACACCTAAATACTTTATTGGAAGAGTACCCCTTTCAAAAGGCATAAGATGGAGTATAGCAGACTTCACTTGATCAGGGACGTTACAAAAAAATCGTACTCTTGGGAATGCTCGGAACCAAGCCCGAGACTCCCTTAAACTCATTTAAAGCTTCCATAAGAATCCTAGCAGATTGTAAATCACTATGAGCAAACATAATTAAATCATCAGCGAAACAAACATTAATGATTTTTTGTTTACTACATATGTAATGGTACGTGAACTCATCTTCATCATGAGCTTTGCGTTTCAATAATAGGGTAAGAATCTCCATAACAAGAGTGAATAAATAAAGGGACATCGGATCACCTTGGTGTAAACCACGCTTACCTTTGAAGTACCCATGAAGTTCACCATTAATATTAATAGAGAATGAAGTGCTAGAGACGCATGCCATAATCCATTTGACCATACACGTATGAAAACCAAAACCTATTAAAATATCTTCCAAGAATTCTCAACTCACCATATCATAAGCCTTTTGAATGTCAATTTTAATAGCACACTGCGGCTGCCCTTTATTCAAATGATACGTGTGCATAAGCTCTTGCGTAAGAAGAATATTATCCGAAATAAACTGCCCCAAAACAAACGCCGATTAATTTTCACTAACAATATCATCTAAACCATCCTTAATGCGATTAGTGATAATTTTGCTAATACATTTCACATTACAACACGAAATAGGACGGTAGTCATTAACACGAGATGGGGTAGATACCTTAGGAAGCAATGCAATAATCGTGTGGTTAACCTCTTTCAGTAGCTTACCATTTAAGAAAAACTCCCGACCCGCATTACAGACATCACTACCCACAGCCTCCCATGCCTTCTTGAAGAACACGGAGGTATACCAGTCAGGACCTGGAGCTTTATCATTGCCGATAGATAACATAGCAGATCGAATCTCATCATCAGAAACTCCCCTAACCATATTTATAGTTGTGGTATGGGATAACTTACGAGTAAACAACCCTTCTTGGTTTAAAGGGACAACTTGGCTTGCTGCGCCTAAAAACTGCATATAGTGATCACAAAAAGCCTTAGGAACTGATGAACCCTCATGTAAAACGTTGTCATGCCCCATAATACAGTCAATTCTACTTCTACTCGTTCTAGCTTTAACCGAATGGTGGAAAAATGCAGAATTGGTATCCCCCACTCGGAGCCATTTAATTTTTATTTTTTGTTTTAAGAACCTCTCTTCATCTAATGACGATGTAGTAAAAGCTGATAAGTATACAGCTTCTTCATCATGAAGCGTGTTTGATAAAGGGTTCCTATCGAGCGCCCTTTGAACCTCATCGAGCTCATGACGAAGCCTCACCACTGTATCATGAAGATTATCTTGAGAATAAAGTAACTTACGAAGGGTTTTTTTGAGAAACTGCATCTTTTTGACAAGCTTGGACATTATATCCGACTACATTCATACCCCAATGCTCATTTACCAGGTCTATAAATTCTGGTTTATAAACGAGAAAGTTAAAGAACTTAAAAGGCTTTGGTTTATCTTTAGTGACTCTATGGACTTTCAACACAGCAGGCGCATGATCCGAAATCAGATAGGGTTGGAAAATAGCATACGATCCAGGAAAAGAATTGTTGATTTCAATATTAGACATGACTTTATCAATTTTCTTCAGAATACCACGCTCCCCTCTCGGCTTTTGATTCCAGGTAAAATGCAAACATGTACTGTTGACATCTTCAACTTTTATGTTAGCAACACAGTCGTTAAACTCATGCATAGAAATATTAATATCTTTCGAGCCATAATAAGTATCTTCTATAAAAAGGGCTGCATTAGAATCACCCATTATAACCCATGGTCTTCCTTGCACGAAATGTTTATGAGTTTCAAGACTCTGCCATAATTGACGCCGTGTATCATAAGAGTTCGATGCATAAACAAATGTGCAAAACAAAGCCGTTCGATCAGCTTTGAAAGTAACCTCGACATGAATTGCTTTGCTTGAACATGACAATACCAAAACGTTCACCATATCATCATTTCATCCAAGTATAATCCGAGTTCCCTTTATACAGTAACTACCATTAAACGTCCATTTCCACTTTGAACACACTTGTAAACAAACCTTTTCCAGTTTCCCAATATCAACATGAGACTCCAAAATAGCACAAACATTTAAACAATTTTCATTAATTACTTGTTGAACCTCTGTTTGTTTAGGGGTGCGGTTCAAACCCTTTATGTTCTAAGATGCGATGCTATACATTAGACACGGTAGGTATAGGAGTGCTTACCCCTTCTTGCTGTAATTTAGGTTTCTAATTATCATCCACAGTCTACTCACCCGTCTCATCATACACATTCTCAATGTCCTCATCATCCAAGTCCACTTGCTGTCCCATAACACCTTCTTTTACACTTCTAGCAGTTTGCCCATCCTTGTTCCCATTTGTACCACTAGTGCTTTCATTTGCCAATACAGAAAACAGGTTAGAATTCTTAGTATTATCTTCCTTGGTACGTATATAAGAACCCTGATTGTTTGGTCTAGTCACTTGTTTATACACAAGGGTAGTTTTAGGTTTAATCATAATGTTCCTGTCATTCTGTTTCTTTCCCTTATTTCGGCCTTTAACCACTTGGTAACCATCATCTTTGGCATCCACAGCTTTCTTTTGCGGTTCTTTCACAGTTAAAGGAATTCAATTGAATGACAAAACGTCTTGCAACTGAGGCAATGTGTTGGCTTCTATTCGTACTCGAATTTCACTTCCTCACATGTATATCCCTCTCCTTCTAACTCAGGCACGACCACAACTACAGATTCTTTAATTACATTTTCAGCATCAATCTCAATCATAGCACGTGCATACGAGCTTCTTCCCCAAGATTCATTGCACATAGTAGACGTATACAAGTCTAACATCAGCGGGTTACCAATCTTTGAAGCAATTACACTAAGACCATCTGCGGTAAAAGTAGCCAATGGAACGTCATGCATTTTCACCCAAACTAGCACCTTAGTATGATTCTCCTTAGTTAAGCTAGTCGAGGGAGTCCATTTATTCAAGATGATTGGAACATTACGGATTATCCACGGGCCATTCTCTAACACATCGTCAACACCCTTCTTGGCCGAAAATTTGAAAAAATAAAAACCTTTAGCGTTCATCATCACTTTTTGGATTCCAAACTTCCCCCAAGCGTTGAATACATAATTCTCAACAACGGGGAAAGCTATACGCTTACCTATGAAGTAGCCAAAAATCGAGTTGCTTAGCCTTTCATTCACTTTCATTACCGAAGACACTAGAATCATAGCTTCATATTCACCATTTGTTGAGCTAGTCACGTCCATTTTCCTAAAATTTACTTTAGGTTGTGGTTGTGGTTTTTGAGACGTCACTGTGTTCGCAAACGAAGTAGTGTTAACAACTTTAGTCGATTCTTGTACCATGTTAAAATCTCCATCTTGTGGTTTACCACCAAGAGTAACATTCTGTGAAGTTATACCCTTACTAGAATCGGCTCTAGCAGAGTTCTCGTCTACAATATTTCCTACAGTCCCAAATACCGACCCTTCCTGATCACTTGAAAAGTTCCCTATACCAGGACTTGGAGTACTAATTGTATTAATGTTAACAGAACTAACCTCCTCTAAATTAATCTCAGACGTTAGTACTCCTTCATGCTCAGCTTGCACATCATTCACAGTGTGATCGTCACTTGAATCCCCGTGCAATCTTTTGCTAAACCGAGTTTGCTTGCTACTCTTACCAATCCCTCCACACCCCTTATTCTCCTGATTTCTCAAGCTTTTCCCCATCACTTCAAGCAGTTAATATTCCAAACAAAACAAATCGAAACACCCCAGAACTCCACAAACGTAACAGTTAAGGTATGATCTTAACTGTCAATCATCACTTTATGCACAATTAATGAACACACTAAAAAACCCAAAACGAATTTAGACTTAAAAAACGAAACCCTAGATTAAAAGACCTAAAACCCTAGAAAACCTTAGACGATTATCACTGATTAACAATGAAAAACCGTTTAGATAATCAAAGGAATTAAGGAATTTGAAAATTTTGTGTTCATTGAAAGAAACGCCTAAATTCGCCAGAGGGGTTAGATGGGTTTTTCAAAATGTGATTTATTTGGCGGACCACTCTCATCTTTAATCAAAATCTTCAAGATTCTTCGATGTTGTGTTCCAAACAACTATCTAGTCCTAATGGCGGTTTAGAAACAATACTATTTTCTCTCCAAAGCGGCCTTCGAGAGTTCTCCTCTTCAACGATACCAAGACCTTGTCTTATAATTGGATCACAAGTAGATGTAGGAACTCATCTTTTAATTGGATTGAATGGTTCGATAATCCTTGTAGAGCTATATCTCACCCTTTTAACTCTATCTAGCTCCTTACTAGTTCTTTTTCCTTAATTCAAATTGCCGTTCAAAAAAAACTAATATAGTTAAAAAGAGATAATAATGTAACATGCGTATTTATATTGCAAATATAAATCAACGGTACAAAGTTAAATGTTTAATGGGGGCCTATTATGTGGTTCTGGCACACGGCCACATTATTTCATGGATCGAACAGCCAGTGTTTAGCTATAAGTCAACTAAAGGACTAATGCATGTGCAATTTTGTTACAAACTATGAAGATTTCATCATCCGCTACTACTGGATTTGTTGTGCCAAATTTGATTTCGAAAGGGTCTGTTGCTCCAACACTTCCCCACAATATCGAGCGTCAAAGTATGTAACGCCTACCTATGTTCATTATCATTCAGTTTGCGTATATTTTTTTATCATCATGTAATATTTATTGATGTGTTGGTTCCCTTTCACGATATTGATTCAGCATTTCATGCAGCCGTCTTTTTTAATTGATGTTAGAAGATATTTGATATTTAGATTTGGATTGAGATCCTCTCATATTCAATTTGAACATGAAGGGTAAAGTTGAAGTGTATGTGAGTGAAAAAATAAATAAATAATATATTGTAGGGCCTCAATTCTATTAAATAATAAAATGGTCACTCACATACATCTCAACTTTACCTCTCATGTGAACATGAGAGGATCTCAATCCTTGATATTTACTATACATTTAAAATTTAGTTGCATTGTCAACTTCTAACTTCAAATATAGTGTAATCTTTTGGGACATAGGACAAATGCATATCATATCCAAATTAGATGCTTTATATTTTGTTTATAAACAAGCTTATTAGCAAGGGCTGCAAACTAACCTTTCAATATCGCAACCCGAGTTCTGTTTTTACTCATGTATACTCCAACACTTCTTTTGTAACAATTTACACAGCTTGTAAGCACTCACTCCTAAGCATAATCAAAAGCACAAAGGAGCTAATTAAGGGCTGTTTGGAAGAGCTTATTTAGGTGCTTAATAACTTATTTCTATGAGAATTGTACAACTCACCCGAGCTGCGGTCTGGGTAACTCGAGCTCTATCATCGACTTCCTTCATACCTTCAGTTAAATTAAATAAAATCTTCTCACTTCTGAAAGTCAACAACCTAGCCCATCAATCACACAAATAAACTTAGGTTTCAACTAATCAAAACATAAAAACTAAAACCCCTAATTTTTTTATATAAATCTATATTACCTTATTAGAATGTCTTTCTCCTCGTCTAATTTCTTTCGGGTTTCACCTATACATTTCACAACAACAAAAATATGAAGTTACAGATTGCACAAAAAAAGAAAAGAAACTTAAGAAACTATTTAATGGACTGTCATGAACCTTGAGGCATCCAAGTAGCCCGCAATGAACCTCTTCTTTTTCGACTACTAAGAGCAATATTGACACCAACAACCATTAAACACTTTTTCCTTTCAACTAAACTCCTCGTGTCTTCTTTTGATATCGGAGATCCATTCACAATATATTCCTGCATCGACCAATCTACAGCTAATTCCATCTCTAAGTTTTATATTGTTTTATCTAATGTCCTATATAAATTAACAAAAAAGGTATGAAAACTAAACAGGAGGAAATGACAATACCTATATGTTATATCAGCTAATGTAGCTTTTAGTCAAAACTTTCCTTGATGTTTCTTGCTCGATCAGATACATGGGATAAAACATCCGGCATGTCAGGTTCTATCACACCAACTACACAATCAAGGATTTCCTCCTCACCCTTCACAGACTTTGCCACTAAAATATTAAGTGTGTCATGAATTTTATTTTTATTCCTGATAAACCATCCTGTCATTTGTTTCCTCATTGTACAGCGGATAATCTTTCACATTAAATTTAATACCTCCACATTATTTGGTTAGTAAGACTTTAAGACATAGAATCGGAGAATGATATTATATAGAAATCAGCCCATCAATTAAACAAATAAACTTAGGTTCTAACTAATCAAAACATAAAACTAAGACCCCTAACTTTTTTATATAAATTTAAAGTACCTGATTAAATTCTTCTCCTTCTTATTTTGTGCTAAACCCGGATTTTTAACCTAAACATGCATCAATAACTCACAATAACATAACTAATCTAATTAAATCAAGCCGTAACAAAAATAACCAATCTAACCTCATCTTGATCCCCAATCTATCTTGTAATAATCTCCATTGCTGTGATCAAATTGATTTTTTGTGTGTGTTTTTTGGTGATATGATAGGTGGGATAAAGATGAGGTATGATGAATCACCTGGGGTTTTAGCATACGTTTGGTATTCACAGTAAATGAAAAGAGTTGTTTATCTTCCATATAAATCAGTTTTAGAAGATTGGATTAATGACAGAAATATGAAGTTTAGATGCTGCATAAATGGGCATGTACACTTTTCACAGTCATGGTTACAAAATTTTAAGCCTGCATAGTAGGGATTTGAGTTGAGGTATTAATTCAGGCTCATCTTTAATACTACACAATAAATATACAAAGTGAATCTTATAATATAACGAGGCTTGTCGACACCCGTGCGTTGCACCGGGCTTAGTCTGTGGGCAAAATAGTAATGTTTATTTTGTAGTGATGTTAATTGCCATACGGAGGACAGTGAATTGAATCTAACCGAGCTCAAAACCGGACAATGTAATACATGTCTACAAACTACAGGGATTTAACTCAATATACAAAAGGGAAAAATTAATATCTAAAATATAAACTAAAGAATAACTTAATCAACATCGTATTTATTTTCTACTCTATAATCTCAGTCTTCATGCAAGCCTTAACTTTTGATGTGTTCTTGTTATTAACATCAAGACCTCATAGGAGAATGTTCGCAATGTAATAGCGGGATACTCCACCCTTTTAGGCCGAATTTCTTAGATTTACCGCTAAATAAACAATACTACTCAAAGCACGCAAACATCAAAAATTTAATGATCTCATTGGTGAGACTATTCCATGTAGCGACCTTTCTTCTCGGAACGTCCCAGCTTCATCAGCTAAGTGCCCAGGTTTTTGACACCCCACGGAGAATACTTAATCGAAATAATCTACCGACGGCAATCAACAACTTTTGAAGTCTTAAAGCAAGTTATTCTTAGTTCAAAATTATACTTGAGTTTTAGAAAAAGAAATCTTAACCATTAAATTTTCATTTATTGCTATATACTATACTACCGTTATCATTTACATGACTACAACATCGGCCACGCCTCCGACAAGATGTAGTGACTTAGTCTGACGACGGTTTCTTATTGATACTACCTACAGATTTATTATCTCACTATGGGCCTTGTTTTGAAGACTGCAACATCGGTTGTGAGCCGGCAAGATGCAGTAAACCTTTATCAGCCCACAGTTTATATTATTTTATTTTATTTATTTTTTTATTTTATTTTTGAAAATTTTTAAATTTTTTCATTTTTTTTTTGTATTTTTGCGAAAATTTTGGTGGTAAAAACGGGATTACGTGATAACAACGACTGCAGGCAAAAATCAAATCGAAGATCCCCCCCATACTAGAACTAAACATCGTCCTCGATGTTTTAAAGGGGTACCTTGACCGGCTGAGTTTACACTAAATATATATATAATATATATTAAAATATAAAATATATATCTAAGTGTAAAGATCAACACAA
>BQNB010066777.1:0-31971 GCA_026074375.1 Tanacetum coccineum | reverse complement strand
AAACTATACACTTATCTATAAGTTGGAAAAAAATTCACGTAACAAATATCTTCTATTCTATTGTCTATTGTCTGGTAACCACTTTTTACGTTAAACGTTTTATATTCTTCTTTCCTTTTGCTTGATAATCACAATGACAATCTTTGATTTTTTTTTCTGACATATTTATACTTACTTCTTAGCTGTTTCTTGTTTTTACTTTGACAAATATGATCAGAGTTAAGCGGTCAATTATTGGTGGTATTTTATTCATGTTTCTTATTTTCTTATTTTGGTGTTGAATTAACTAAAATGTTATGTAGTGCCTTTTTAAAAATATGTTGTGTACATAAAAGTATTAAAATAGATCAACCACTTTTTTTCTGGGTTTATTTATACTCATTTAGTCCCAAGTATGTTAAAAGTTTCGGTTTATTTTGTTTCGTACAAGTAGATTATGTTTATTGTTTAGATTATACTCATTTAGCGCCTGTCGGTCTCTTTAGCTACAACTCCTGGCTGCCCCTGATTGTTTTATGATTTTAGGTTGACTCGTGTTAGTGAGAATCATCATCGGTTTCAAACACGAGATACCGTTGGCGGTTCTTAATAGGTTATATACCGCTACCGCTATAAATAATTCCGGCCCCCATCAACCTAAAATCCTGGCTCCGCCCCTGCTTCTGGTATGAGCATGAGCTGACACAGGGATTAGTAGCACTAATGCGCTTGTAAATCAAACTTAAGTGATGTTTAATAGGTGCAAATGGGCGTGGGCTAAATATACAGGCTCCTAGTATATGGGCTACCTTTGTAATTATTGGACATCAACCTCTCGGCCTATTCTATTAGCCATAATGCCATATTGTCCACAACAATTCGAATACAATAACAATGGACGTTGCTTTCAAAATATATTTTTAATACACACAAACTCGTTGCACTGTAAATCTCACACTTGTTTCAAAATTCAAATGTCACTTGAACCCACCACCATTTCGTTGAGAGCATTCGCTGTCTTAGAATCTCAAGTTATTGAAATGTATTTCAAGCTTTGTGATCTCATTCTCTATAACTTCCCAGATGCCGATACATTGACTTGTTAGTCATTAGTGCTTCGACCTTGTTTTGTAATTGGAGTTATCGAATTCGATGTTTGTATATGATCTATTCCAATAAGTTACTAAACACTCTTAAAAAATGAATAACATATACTATAAGAATTTCTATATTATTTTTTTTAACCATGGTTTCCGCTCTTTAGGCTGACTAATACACGGAATTTGAACCCACCGCTACACAGACTCAAACCATGTAAAGTCCACTACGAATACCTACCTATCCAACCTAGATCTCTAAGATCTAGACCATTAAACTAATATAATCTTCTCGACAAATGCTCACCACTACGCTATCTCCGCATCTATTAGAAATCGCTCCCGACTACTCCCATCCCAAAGATGATCACCAGACACCACCACAAGCCACGAGAATATTGACACTCAATCCAACATACACACGCACTCATAACAATCTGTTAAGCCAACCCTTTCATGTGACCAGTACACATTCACTCTATCCCTCCTCAAGAGAGAAGCTCATCTCAGGAACCCCTAACTCAAGAGACTTTATTGGAATAAAAATGAATCTAATAAGGAAATAATATATATTAATAATGCACTATTGTCTCCAGCTTTGTACATCCATCTTTAGTAGGTACTACGTAGAGTACTCCATCATTATTGCTTATTTAGGAAACCTATCGATTGAAGACTTTAATTCCTTGAGACAAACATCCCCAGATCAAGTGTCAAAACATCTGCCCTCAGATACCACAAGCAGTAACCTTCATAAGCTCACAACACATACTGCCTTTACCCTCAGATTTCGAACTATTCGTTCACTAAAGCTTGCATGTATTTTTTTAAGTTGTTTTATTTTTTATAGTATAGAAATGCCTTAAATAGATAAAAAGAATTCTGATTCTGCGTTGTTCTCGACGCTCAAAGCACCGGACAACATATATATTTTCAATAACATCTTTTTATTGACACCTCATACCGAATTATACACCGCTTCTCATTAATGTAAACCATGAGCACAACTATCTCATCCCCACACACCACTCCAAACCAACACCACAAACCAGCATCCATAAACAACTCTCGTACACATATTTGAAACCTCACCAAGATTTGTAGTACCCATCTACAAACAATCGAAACTCGTCATCAAACCTCCCTATCATAAGTCAACCTGCCATAACAACCCCCGCTTACACTCCCCGCTATCAAATAGACCACTCTCGCCTAATAGATCACGTGCTCATACCATATAGACGGCGTACCACATACGAGTAAGCCAACTCTCCAGTAAAAAACATCCCACTTATAAGAAGACTATAACAGACGTAACTGATGATCATGCTACCAAAGCCTTCCGAAACTAAGCATTCATAGGTTTGTACAGATAGTTATTATTAGAATAGTGTGCGTGGAGTGTGGTTATTTTTTCAATACTCTGAATTAAACGACAGTTTGCTCTTGTGTCAATTTATAAATTGAAGAATTTTTCCCAAAAACTCTATAGTTTTGGATGTATATGGTAAGACTAAGCCGGACAACTGATATCGTAATATTTCATTGTCACATCCTTTCTAGTTTATGAATTAAATTCTCACATTAATGAACAGTTGTACATGAAAAGAAGTTTTTTGTTTTGTTGAGTTTACTCTTGTATTCAATTTTTTTATTTATCAAATGTTTAGTTTTTTTATTGTGTACATATCACAAGAAAGTACTTTGTTAATATTGAAACTAAGATTTTGTCTCATACCGATTAATTGATTATGTATGCATTTTTGCTCACTTTTAAGTAGTGTGTCAAACATGAGGCGAAATCGTAAAGAACTTGTACACTTATACTAGGTGGCAATGGTAGTTCGATAAAAGTCTACTGTGGCACTAGCTAGGTCTGGTTTTTTCATACTCTGATTGAACGACGTTGCTCGTGTCAATTTAAATTGAAGATTTTTCCCAAAACTTATGGTTTGATGGTATATGGTATAGCTCGACACTGAATGGATTTGAAACTTGAGTTTATATGTTGAAATCTGAGAGTTTATATAAAAAGGTAAAACTAGTAAACCTAATATCCAAATGAGCTAAGAACCAGACCTAAATAATACTGACTTAGATATACGAGTTCATGAGTTTTGTCCACATTTTACAGGAAAAAAGAGTGTTTGGGCGGTAGAGTAGGGCCAAATGCTATATTTCGTGATCAAAGGCTCAACTCATTTCCCTTTCCTTCACGACTGTCATTTTAGGTCTTGCCGCCTTCCTTTATTGCCTTTGGATTTTTCTTGCCTGCCCATTTATTTAGATGTATAGGTATGGTGGCGGGCTTTAACGTCATTTCCGACGTGGCCAAGGCTTTGGCGCCGCCACTTTTACGCCACCACACCCCAATCATCCGCCACTTCTTCTAGTGCTAATTTAGTGGCGTACGTCACTTCTCTTTTCTCTATTTTTTAATTGGTTTTGTGTGTGAGTGTAGTGTTTTAATTTGGTAAGATGAGGCTCAAATAGCCTCTTATTAATGAAAGGACGTTTTGATGTGTGAGTGTTAAAAGTGAGGATACTGAGCTAGCAAAAAAAATAAATTAGTTTCTGCATGCCATCATACTTAATACTCTTAGGGGGTGTTTGGTTCATGCTTTTTAAATCATGGAATATTAATTTCTTAGGCACTTAAAATGCGTAGGAATTTTAAATGGCGATAATGTAAATTTTGCTAGATGTTTTGGTTGGCAGAGTTATATAAAAAAAATGATTGCGTATTGAATGTTAATCGGCATAGTTACCTTTTTTTTTTATCACAAAACACAATTATGATTTCTAATATTTACAAAGGATTAATCCATTATCACAAAAAATTACCATTCACAAAACTTTGTACCTCGAATCATCAATATTTTAACAATCTTCAAGGAATTTTTAAGAAACCTTTTTGTTGCAAGATTAATACGAGCAACACCTTTGCACCCTTTTTCATTCATATCTTCAAAACTTTAGAACAAGTAGGAAGCAGCCAAGTAACATACAAATGAAATAAGATCCACTTATCATTAGTTGATTCATTGATTTTTAACATAGGTATAGACTGGTAATTTCAAGAAAAGAGAAAAATAATAGATTAATTGGTGATTCTAGAGGGTTTGGGCCAAATCAAAGCTTGTTTTGACCCTTGAGACAATTAATTTGAGGAATAAAATCATGAGTCAAAAGAAGGGAGGTAGATTCTTTTTTAACAAAAAGAGGTGAATGTAAAGTGGATGGGGAAAAAGATGAATTAATTGTGATTTTTATAATATATCACTTTTGTCCTTTGATGTTAAAATAAACTCCACTTACGAAAGAAATTAAATTTTCTTACATCCTTTAATATTTTTAATGTTCCCTTTTTTCAGAATTTTGTGGCAGTTAAAATTCCTCTTTTTACTTACCAACCACGATTTATGAAGGAATTTAAAATTTAAATCCCTCTAATTTTCCCCAATTTGCCCGAAATGCTATGAACCAAACAGCACCTTATAGTCTTATTAGATACACCAATTCATAATTGCGTTCTTTATTGTTTTTATCCGAATGTCATATAAAATTTGTGTACTACTTTTATAATGTACCAATCACACGGTTTCTAGACAATCTAAATCAGCCGTCCAACTTGTTTGTATGAGAAGAAATTATTAAAAGATAATATACTATATGGAAAATGATATTTGTTTCCAGTTTTGTGTTTAACCTAGACAACTATTGTTATCTTCTATACTATATATATATATACAGTAGAAACTCTATAAAATAATACACTTGGGACCACCAAAATTTATTAATTAAAAGAGTTATTTATATTGCCAAAAAAAAAAAAAAAAAAAAAAACCAAATGGTTGGCCCAAGTTGGGGGCGACAAAGTGGCCGAAGCACGTGTAGCGTGTAGAAACAAAACTACGTCGTTTTATTCTACGACGAGGCATTATTAATTTAAAAAAATTTTTATTTTGTGGCGATTTTATTTTTCGGCGTACATTTTTAATAGTTTTTTTTTTTTATATTGCTTATGTGTGTGGCTAATTTTAAAAGATTTTCTTTGTTTTTAGCTATACGGATGATTTTTTAATATAAATTTAATGGAACATTGGGCTTAAATGAGAATTGTATTTTGTTCGGGTTTATTTTTTCCGGTCTCCAGTTTAATATTGCGGGTTAATTTTAAGTTAAGAATTTATGTTTTTTATTATTTTTTATTTTTTTTTTTTGCGAATTTTATTTTTTTTTGTTCTCATCGTGTAAAATGACATGTTTAAGTCAATCGGAAAGTTACCGCGGGTATTTTTTATCTTGAATGCAACGAGTTTGTGGTACATTTTAAACATTTTTTTCCCCAATTTTTGTGCCAACAATTTAAAAAAAAAAATAAAAAAAAAAAATATTGGCCGCCTAGCCCTCGTACGCATGTAAAAAAAAAAAAAATTTGGGCGGTTAAGCTTATGTGTGGGAGTCTCATGGTTTAAACAGGTTCTTTTTAGCTATGCGGGATTTATTTAATATAATATTTGTTACGACATGCGTTTTTTTATTAATCTGTGTGGGTATTATTTTTCTGTCTGCATGTTCATAGAGCGTGTTAATTTTTTGCTTAAAATTTTTTATTTTTATTCTTTTTCTATATTTTATTTTTGCAGTTTTGGTTATTTTTTTTATTTTAATAAGACACATATTTTATTGAATTTTTTTTTTTTCTATTTGTGCCGAGGCTGGTTTATATTACATGCCTAAAAAAAAACCAAAATATGGGTTGGCACAAGTTTGGGGGCCAAAATGCCGAGCACTGTAGTGTGTATAACAAAACCTACTCGTTTATTCTACGCGAGGCTTTTATTATTTTTAATATTTTTTTATTTTGTTCGATTTTACTATTTTCGTCGGCCATCGATGTTTAAAAGTTTAGTGTATTTTTTATATGGGCTTTATGTGTTTGGCTTATGTTTAAAAGATTTCTTATTTTTTAAGCTAACGGGATATTTTTTTAATATAATTTTTATGGGAACATAGACTTTAAAAATGTAATGAATTTGTCGGTTTATTTTTTCGGTCTCATGTTTAATAGTGCTGGTTAATTTTGAGTTAAAATTGTTATTTTATTATTATTTTATTATTTTTATTTTTATTGCGAATTTAATTTTTTGGTCTCATCGTGAAAATGACAAGTGTTAGTCATTCTGAATGTTACTACTGTTATTTTTGTATCTGAATGGCATCCTGTTACTTTTGTAACATTTTTTTATTAACCCTATTTTGTTGCCAACAATTTAAAAAAAAAAAAAAAAAAAATTATTTGCCGGCCAGCACTGTAGCCAACAGGGCTTAGGCTCAACATTTTATGGAAGGCCGCAAAAAAAAATTAGGCCAAAACACTGTTTACACGATGAACAGTGTTTTTTTCAATTGTAGATGATTATTATATAAATGTTTCCCTTTTTATAAAATTTTGTGCAGTTACAATTTCCTTCATTTTACATACCCAAACACGATATATGAAGGAAATTAAATTTAAATCCCTCCCAATTTCCCCAATTGCCCGAAATCTTATGAACCAAAATACCCAATTCATAATTGCATTAATTATTGTTTTTATCCGAATTCATATAAAATGTTGTGTACTACTTTTAAAATAAATCAATCACATATAAAAAAAACGGCTCTAGACCAATCTAAATCAGCTGTCCAACTTGTTTGTATGAGAAGAAATTATAAAAGATAATATACTATATGTGATAAATGATATTTGTTTCCAGTTTTGTTTTTAACCATAGACAACTAATGTTATAATCAGATATAGGGATGAGGCATAATAGAAACCCCTATCCCGGATCGAAACGTAACGCGAATCCCGGTACACGGGTACACGGTACGGGACCGGTACCATGATTCGAGTAAAAAAAATCGGGACCACTAATTCGGTACGGGACCGGTACCAAATCGAAAAATTACCGAAAAAAAAGGGAAAAACCACCGATTTCCCGGTACCGGTACCCGAATCCCGTTCGGTACGGTACCGGTACCACTAATTTATACTCGGGAAAAAATCGGTACCACTAATTCGGTACGGGACCGGTACCGTGCTCATCCCTACTTCTATACTATATATATATATATAGGGTGAGGTTCTTTTCAGAACCAAATGAATGTACAGAACTGCGAGAACCAACATCAACCAATCAGATTTTTTTTAATATTTATTTTTTAAATTTAATTCAAAAGGGTATAAAGGTAAAATTACATTTTGTATTTTTTTTTTAAAATTTAATAAAAAAATGTTTTTTTTGTTCCTAAATTTTTGTAATTTTTTTATTATTATTTTTTCAACATGTATAGTTTTAAAAAGGTAAGTTGCGTATGTGTTTTTTTAGATAATGTAATTTTATATATGTTTTTAGTTTTCAATTGCTAAAACCTATAATGTGTTTTGGTTACAAATATTTACACAAGTGCATGGAATGACAAACATAAATATTTTACATGTACCGTATACATTTCAAAACAAAAATATTATACACAAAAGCTAAAATCATGTCATATACAGATCAAATAAAAAATTCTAAAATTAAATAATAAATGAAAATTTCGTTGATGTGTATATGTGTCTACTAATCTCTAACACAACCAGAATTGGTGTTATCGAAGATGCACATGTATTTTCCCTTGTTAGATACTTGATTTCTTTGTATGTATATGTGCATTTGAGTTCATTCATTTGCCCTTATGTTTTCGTACTCAAGTTAATACATGTGCACGTAAATCTACGACATGCACTTGTGTCTTTCCTCTTTAAATCTTTATCATACTATCTTTTCACTAGATAGTATGTACAAAACACATGTGCACTCTTCATATTGCTCATCATACTCGTACCTGTAACCATAAACAATTAACAAATGAATTATTTAATCATAACAACTAACAAAACACATATGCACAATTACTCATAAGCTACTGATAAATATTGTGCACAAATATAATGCTTTAAATATGATGGTACGCAATATTGAACCATCAGATACTATTAAATTAAATAAATGTTCTTTTTGTTATATACTCGACGTAGTAGAGTAGAATGGAAAAGCGAAACAGCCCACACAAGTCTAACAAGCATCCTAGTCAAGTTTTATATTACACATTATATAAACATAAAGAATATAAAAAAAATCTACTCCTCATTTATGAGGAATAGATACTATTTATTTTATAGAAATCATAAAACACTTACGCACCCGTCTAATGACTTTATATATATAAACTATAAAACACACATGCACTCTTTCAACGTATAAATATTTACATTTACTCCTCATTCATGAGGTTGAAAATAAAACATTATATATACAATCTTACCACAAATCTTTCTATGAAAAAGCTCTTTTGGTCAGCTACGTGAACGACAACCGAAAACGATCAATATATCATCAAATTCACATAAGTAATAACACACATTAGCAGAGTTTATAAATTAAAAATAAACTTACACACACTCAATATGAACTTTTTAATAATCACACTCGAGCCGCTCGCTATCTTAAACTCATCGTATTTATACTCTACACAATAAAATACGATTAATTCATCCATGCAAATTTGATCACATAATAACAACTAACATAATTGAATTAAAACAACTTTGACCAGTTACTTCATCGTGACATACAATATCAAAATCCTTGTTACAAAGTTTCTTTTGGTTCATGGTTTTGGATCTACAAACAAATATCAGATTTGACCGAATCTACAAACCTCAATTTGGTAAGAAGCTAAATAACGAAAATATCAAAAATCTTGATAAAACATCGAAAACCTCAAGTTTCTGTTGGTTCATGATTGTGGATCTCGAAAATCAAAAGAAAATCAAAACAATTTTTTTTATATTTTGTGCAAAGATATTACATATGATTTTGTGAAGAAGAAAAAGCTATAAATATATTTATCATGTTCGTCATCACAGAAATCGTGAGAGATAGATATTATACAGACGGTACCGATCTCGATTTAAAATCAAACGTAAATAATATTTGAAAAAAAAGCTTTAAACATGATAGACTTCGAATAGAAAAAAAATTAGATCAACAAAACATACCTTTGTCTAACATTTGTAAACATTGATGGGCCTGCAATATCTTGTTTGAAGAAAATGACGGCAAAGAGTAGGCAAATAAAATTAGGTTATTTGCTTAAAACTGATCTATCAAATCTCCAAGTAATATGGGACGGTTATTATTAGAGGTTAATAGGAAATTCCTTTTTTACCCTTTGTTCACTTATTAAACACAGCTTATTAAACAACCTTTAAGATTTACACTAATTTAACAAAAATGGCCGACTAATCTTTTAGAGCATTGATCAAACCTTCACTGGTCCAGATTGGTATATCGATCTCGCAGTCTCACGCCATTTATTTGCTTCTGAAAAGAACCTCACAAACACTATATAAATATAAAAATATATAAATTATACTATATGTTATAACATACACACACACACATACAACACACACACACTCACACACCCACACACATCCAATATATATGATAAATCAATAAATAAATAATATATATATATATATTATATATATATATATATAGTATAATATGGTTCTAATTTTTAGACTTGCCATATTTAGAAGTGGCGTAAGCATCCAAAAATCATATTAGTGACAAAATAACATCCGTTACGATTTTACGAGCTTAAACGAACCATACGACACCTAAAAACCATATTTTAAATTCCTATCAGCTTTGACTTTTTATTTAAAGAATTTTCTAAATGTTGACTTTGGTTTCGACCCGTCATTATGCATTTTTAGTCTTAGTTCTCTCTGCGGCACATGTAAAACGATATTCCGAACAACATTTGTGTTTTGGCCGAAGGCCAAAACGGACCAGAAAATGACAAATTGCTCTTTTATTTTTCTGCGCAGCCCAAAATTATGACAGCATGTATATAAGTTATTTTTCCAACTTAAATCTAAGTTTTGACCCATCGTTTAGCATTTTTAGACTGAAATTTCAATGCGGCGCATGTAAAACAACATTCTAAACAACTTTTATGTTTTAGCCAAAGGCTAAAACGGACTAGAAAATGACCAATTTACCCTTTTACGATTCTACGCAAAATCACTAATTAAAACAAGTGCTGAGTTTTTCATAAAACATTTTCTAAACTTCATTTAGCCATAAAAACTTCGTTTTTAAGAGTTACGGGACGATTCATATATGAAAACGTTCATAAGAACAAGCTCTATCATATTCTTAAGTCAAAAATTAGTTTAAACATTTTTACGATACTCAAATATGGTTGTCAAACTTTCTGCATTAATTAGACCATACCAAAACCCATTCAAACGCCATTTTCACTTCACAAAAACTTCACAACACACCTATACTAGCCTATCTCCAACATCTAATCACTTTCAATTAATCAAATTCATCCAAACACCATTCTAGCACACTACCACATGGATTCTATAACATGCAAAGTATATATATTATAATCACATAAAATAAGTTTGAGATCGGTTTTAGAATGCTCACAAGAACGAGTATAAGCAAGAAAGAAAATCAAACACGAATCCCTTTTCTTCCTTGACCCTTGCCGAAACCAAAAACAACCCAAAACAATAATCCTTAACCTTTTTTATTACCCAAATCTCTATAAAACACTTGCATTCAACTTCTTTTAGCTTGATCTTTACTAAAAACCCAAGAAATCAATAAAATCTAGATCTTTTTAAAAATCATTTGCATGTTGGATGCTTGTGTTTTAAATGATTGTAGGATGATAGTAGAAGTGATTGATTGTTTTTATATATTGTTTACGAGTAGTGATGATGAAGAAAACTCTTATTTGTTATAATTGATCCGATTAAAATTATCTTAAATTTCAGTCATGTTAACTTATACTTTTAGTTACTACTTCATCATTGTATTCATAATACTATTAACGTGGTCTTGGGTATAACGTCGTTCAACAACATTCATGTTGGTTGTATTCTTAATTGAAGATCTCATATTAGTCAAAGTCAATATGTCGAGAACAAGATATATATAAACCTCTATACAGTTTCAAAATTTAAACTTATAATTGTTAAATTCGTGTGTTTATTATATGTGATACTAAATTCAGTGTGATAAAATCAAAAATAATAAGATGGTTGTCAATGTGTAATGGTCTAATGGATACATGAAAACGAGTTGCGAGTCAATAATTGATTGTTCTTTAGACGGAGAATTTTCACTTTTTTTATTTCTCACTAACATTTATTACCTTTTATTGTTTGAATAATGTTTCATTCAAAAAATTTATTGTTTGAATAATGTTTCTTTCAAAAAATTTATAAGCCACCCGTGATTTATCACGGGTTTATAAGCTAGTTGTATATATAAAGAGTTTACACCTTTTTTTTAATATTTTAGTGAAAAACTTACATTAATATTTTGTCTAAATTACCCTTAATTAATTATTATTCTAATATATCTTAAATTTTATCAATTCTAAATTTGATAACATATTTAAAAAACATACGCTATATTAATCTTAAAAAACACACACTTTGTATTTCAAAAAATACACACTTTGCATCAATGGTCGAATCAGAATCACGATCGATTCCACAAGTTATAATTATTTACCGTAATACACCGCCGCTTTGCGCGTGTATTCGTCTAGTCATTGTATATTAAGCCGCGAACACGTTGGTTTACATTACTTCGAATACGAATTCTCAACAGATAAACACTTGAAAGCTACAATAAGTTTAGGTTCAAAAATGAAATGTAGTAAATAGATAGTAGGTGCAATATAAACGGTAATAAAAATGGGTGGTCCATGGATATTGACGGTTAAAAAGGTCCGACAAAATTCAAATCTTGATCCGACTTTATATCCACATTAATGAAAGCCAGCATCAAAACATCCAGAACCATTTTGCATACCCTACAAACCACCAAACTTGTTTTAATTTATTGTTAGGATCATCATTATTAATCGCTTCTTCAATACATTAACATAATTCCTAAGGCTAGTCACAATGGTTTGGTCGACATTGCAGTCGACTGTCGATCCATGTGGGTCGCCCCATTGTGGGTCAATTGTCTTAGTCGGTCGTTGGTTGCTATTTTAGACGAGTGAGTCGTATACTCGACCGAGTATATGCACCTATCTTGTAATTAAAAAAAACTTTTTAAATTTGAACCCTTTTTAACACTATAAATACCCCACTAACTTTATCATTTCATAAACAATTTATATACACTTTATTGATTGATTTAAGTTCATTTGGATACTAAACATTTTTTGGATACCGGGGGACTCATCCCCACCCTTCATCTTCATCTCATCCAATGGATGAGCTTAAATTGCATATTTACACTAGAGGAGTATTTTTGTACAATATACATATTTATTTTTTGATAAACATCTCATAATACGCACACACATATAGTGTGTGTTTTCTATCGTATCATTCTTTTTCTCTCTCTAGAATGATTAAATACACAACAACAGATTCAACATATCAATCGATCAACAATCGATCATCTTATCATCAATCGATCATTTCGTTCTCCGATTCATTAACATCAGGTTAAACATCAGATGTAGATCTGTTGTTATGTTATTATTTTTTTAGCTTATTTGATGTGAATAAGCTTATGAATTATCATCATCTGAATTTATAAGCTTAAAAATCAGCTTATTGACGAATTATATGAATTTACTGTGTTGAATTATAAGCTAACATATTAGTTTATTCATGTCTGAATTTATAAGCTTATAAATCAGCTTATTTGGACGAATTATATGAATTTTGTTGTGTTTAATTATAAGCTAACTTATTAGATGATTGATGTGAATAAGCTTGTGAATTATCATTATCTAAATTTATTGTACTGAGTTATAAGCTAGCCTATTAGCTTATTTTGATGAATTATCGGGTTTCTGGATTCTATTCAATCAAGTGAGCAAATGAGTGTTTCATAAAATTTTCTAGAATAGTTCATTTGTTAGTGTTAATAAACATTAATAAGTTAATTTGGTGTTTGATTAAATTAAGTTGCTGATATAAGCTAATATAAGCTAATTTTTAACTTATCAGGTGGCAATAATTAGTTTTTAAGCTGATATGAAATATATCATATGTGATTTTAGCTTGGGTAAATGTGTTTATAATTGAGGTTATTTTGTTTGATATATCATATGTGATATCAAGTGAGCAAAGTAGTGTTTCGCAAAATTTTCTAGAATAGTTCATTTGTTAGTGTTAATAAGCATTAATAAGTTAATTTGGTGTTTGATTGAATTAAGTTGCTGATATAAGCTGGTTTTTAACTTATCAGGTGGCAATAATCAGTTTTTAAGCTGATATGAAATATATCATATGTGATTTTAGCTTGGGTTAATGTGTTTATAATTGAGGTTATTTTGTTTGATATATCATATGTGATATCACATGTGATATTTCATTTTGTTAGATTTATCATATGTGATATCACATATGATATCACATAGTCTGTTTTATTGGATATATCATATGTGATATCATATGTGTTTTTTTGCTTTTTGTCATGAAACAGCTTATTTATATTTTCATTTTTATTTTTTTAATTTCTTGCTTTCTGCTTACAGATATGTGCAAAAAATCTATGATGAGACTGACTTTAAAAAAGAACAAGGCTGATAATCTGGATCAACTTGTTGGAGTCGCAACGCCTGTAGTTGATGTTAACAACCCATCTGTTGGAACGCCCAAAGGACGTCGAAAGTTGCGCATTAAAGGAGGAAAGGAAAAATCGATTGAAAAACGTTTTGAAGAACATGAATGCATGTTCATTATGTGGAAGTTTTGATCACAACAAGAGGAGCTAAGGTTTGAAGATCAAGAACAAGTCGTGGTTCAACAAGAAGTTGTGATTCAAGAAGAATTTATTTAAGAAAAAGAAGATTTAGTTCAAGACGAAGAATACTTGGTTCAAGAAGAAGAAGGCTTGTTTCAAAAATAAGAAGACTTTGTTGATTCAATGATAAATCCATCAAATTGTTTCTTTTTTTTCACATGTGATATGCTAGGAAATCATATATGATTTTACATTACTTTTGTTTTCATTATAATTATCATATGTGATATTTGAAAGTAATATGTTTAATGTTTGATTATTATATGGACAAGTGTTAGAAATTCTATTTTACTTGATTCTGGTTGATTTGGATCTTACATGAATGTGAATCTATTATATATCAGATGTGATATTTGTATTTTACAAGTTAGTAGCAAACTATCATATGTGATTTCTTTCAAAAATCACATATGATTTAACATGATCATCACTAATTTATCAAATCATTATACTTGATATTTAACAGGGTTCCACGTTACGAAACAGACCAAGGCGTCAGCTCTAGGCGTGGCGTGAGCTGAGGCGTGAAAAGACGCACTAAGGCGTGAGGCATGGCGAATTTTTTGGATTCAACTCCAATAAAAAAAACTACTCCCTCTGTCCCAAAATTATTGTCCCCTATTGACTTTTTAAGTCTATTTCTTTCAACTTTGACCTTAAATATTTTTATTTGTGTTATATAATACTTGATGAAAATCATAACTATGAAAATACATTTAAAAACGAATCTATTCGTATATTTTACATCAAGTATTATATAACACAAACAAAAATATTTAAGGTCAAAGTCGAAAGAAAAATACTTAAAAAGTCAATAGGGGACAATAATTTTAGGACGGAGGGAGTATTTTATATAAAATGAAGAATATTAGATGTAATGATAGTTTCATAACTTTAATTGTTATGTATAACGCTTTTTGTAAACTCGATATATATGACATATGATAAAAATATATAAATATTTTTAAATTTTGTGCCGCCTTAAGCCACGCCTTAAAAACGCAAAGGCTTCGCCTTAGCCGCTAAGGCGTGAGGCTTGGCCATGCCGCCACGTCACGCCTCGCGCTATTTATAACCTTGATATTTAAACAATAATAACATGTTTTCTGTTCTAATGTTTTTATTTACAAGTGATTATGAATGTGTGCAATAAAACTTATACAAAATAAACATAATATCGAAAATCACATCCGCAAATGTTTTGTCATTTTTATTTCAGCATAAAACATCATGACATAGTACCAAGAAAGTTAAACCATTTTAGCAACACATTGTACCAGTTTCCAATTGTTTGCAAAATCGTCCGTAGACGTCAAAACTCCATACGGAGATTACAAGAAAAAAAACGAAGAATATATTTTAAACGTGAAATGAAAATTCATGAGCTTTTTCATTGAGCTTCTTGGGCCTTTGGATGCTTGTGATGTTCAAGATGCCTTGAAAACAACTTTCTCTACACAAATAATAATATTTGATTCAATTTTCAAGCACATAATCATATATGATATATTATAATGGTAAAGAAGTTAACTTTCAAGCAGATTATCATACATCATATTATACACATAACTATCTTTTAATTATTCACCAGGAGATGACAGACTTGCTTGTATTTTAATTTTAATCACATTATCATATATGATATATTATAGTGTTAAAAAGGTTGACTTTCAAGCAGATTATCATATATGATATTATACACAAAACTAACTTTTTAGTACTCATCAGGAGATCACAAACTACTTGTATTTTATTTTCAAGCACATTATCATATATAATATAATATAAATGCTTAAAACCTAGCTTATATCATATATAATATAGTACATAAGTTTTTACAGTTTTTTCAGGCAACTTATATCATATATGATTTTTCACTAACAGGTCATACTATATCTGTTCAGCGTAGATTAAGCCATAAAACCTGATAATTCATAAAAATAAGCTAACAAGTTAGCTTATAATTCAGCATAATAAATTCAGATAATGATAATTCATAAGCTTATTTACATCAATCACCTAATAAGTTAGCTTATCATTCAACACGATAAATTCACATTTCGTCAAATAAGCTGAATTTATATAAATTCAGATGATGATAAATTCATATGCTTAATCACATCAAATAAGCTAAAAAATGATAAGCTAAATTATAAGCTTATTCACATCAAATAAGCTAAAAAGGATAAATAAAAACAGATCGGATGAACTTTACCTGATGTTAATGAACTGAAAAAGGAGATAATCCATTTACGAAGGAGATGAGCGATCGATTAGATGTTCGTGATGATAGATTCAGATCTGATGTGTTTGTGTGTGTTTTTAGTGTGTGTTAGGTGAGAGAGAGAGGGATAGATCTAAAAAAAGACGGGGTGTGAGTGATTGGAGGTGTGGTTGGTGTGGGACGTGAAATGACCACAATACCCCTTCGATTTTTTTATTAATTTTCTTTTTTTTTGTTTAATAAGCGAGTTTTAATCTCAGCCATAGATGTGTTTTAGATGAAAGGCTTGGATCAGCCCCCCTGTATCCAAAGAATGGAGGGTATCCAATATAACTCTCCTCTTATTGATTTTCATCAACTCTTCCATCTTTTATACACTTTTATTTTTTACCAAAAAATTCTAATGGCTTGTTCGATTTCAAATACTGTTGATGAAATCAAAGCTATGGTTCAAAAACAAATCGAGGAAGATATAGTTCGTCGGCTAGCGATTATGAACTTATCGATTATAGCTCACAGGAGCCGACATGCAAGACGCCATGAAGATGATGGCGGCAAGGCACGAGTTGCATCTCAACATGATCAAGGTTGGTCAAGCTATGGGTTTTACGATGGAAGGGAGTAAGAAAGACATGGAGAAAATTATTGGATCTCAAGGAGTTTGCGATGGTTTCAAATGAATTGTTTATCCCTAAATGTTCAAGGCCTAGGATCCAAGGCCAAAAAGGATTGGATCAAGGAGTTAAACAACAAACACAAGGTGAATTTTCTTTCTATTCAAGAAACGAAGTCAGATCATATTTCTGATATGGACATCAAATCGTTATGGGGTAATTCTAAGTTCGATTGTACTATTAGTGAATCCGTCGGTAATTCGGGTGGCATTTTATGCGTTTGGGATCCAAGCGTTTTTTGTAAAGAAAATCACATCATCTCGGATAACTTTATTGCGCTTTATGGTTCATGGGTCTCCAAGAAGGTGAAGTTACTTATGATATCTATTTATGCTCCTCAATCCTCCGCTAGTAAGCGTATTCTATGGAATTACATTTCGAATCTCATTGGCTGTTGGGATGGGCATTATATGGTCATGGGGGATTTCAATGAAGTTAGATGTGTGGAGGATCGTTTCGGTTCGGAGTTTAATGCTCAAAGTGCCAATGAATTCAATTGTTTTATTTCTAACTCGGGGCTAATCGAAATTCAGTTGGAAGGTTACTCATTTACTTGGTCTCTTCAATCGGCCAAGAAAATGAGTAAATTAGATCGTTTTTTAGTTTCGGATGGCTTACTCTCGGTATTTCCTCATCTATCGGGAATTTGCCTTGATAGACATCTCTCGGATCATCGCCCTATCCTACTTAGGGAAGTGATTTTTGATTATGGGCCTTCTCCTTTTCGGGTCTATCACTCTTGGCTCAATTTTCAAGATTTCGATAAAATGGTTTTGGAAACGTGGAATAACATTGATATTGATGATAGAAATAAGATGGTTCGTTTTAAGAAGAAATTGCAAATCCTTAAAAAGAAAATTCGGTTATGGGTTAATGATTATCGCAAAAAGCAATCTGGTCACCTCGAGGAGCTTCGTTCTAATCTGCGAGATATTGACAAAGAGTTAGATCAAGGGGGTACAAACGAAGTCATTCTCCAGAGACGGTTAGAGATTTTGAAAAACTTGCACGATATAAATTCTGCTAATGCACGTGATTATATGCAAAAGGCTAAGATTCAGTGGGCTATCGAGGGCGATGAAAATTCTAAGTTCTTTCATGGAATCATCAATCGTAAACGTGCGAATTTGGCCATTAAAGGTGTTATGGTGGATGGTGATTGGGTGGACGACCCATGTCGTGTTAAAGAAGAATTCCGTCTTCACTTTGCTAATCGGTTTCGAGCTCCAGTCGACACTAGGTATAAACTTAATTATACTTTTCCTAATAAGTTGCAACCTGATCAGATGGCCACTTTGGAGAGCCCGGTTTCCAGAGACGAAGTGCGTAATGCGGTGTGGGGCTGTGGTGAGAACAAATCGCCGGGCCCTGATGGGTTCTCGTTTGAATTTTTTCGCAAATTCTGGGATACCGTAGGTTCTGATTTTTTGTGAGGCGGTGGAATGGTTTTTCGAACATAGCTCTTTTTCTAGAGGATGCAACTCTTCGTTCATTGCTCTCATCCCGAAAAATCAAGATCCTAAGTTCGTTAACGATTATCGATCCTAATAAGCTAGATTGAGAGGTCTTTATAAGTGTTTTGTTACTAAATCTTACCAATCGGCTTCTAGACGGTCAATCCTAGGCTTATATCGGATGTACAAACGGTCGTTTCATCCCAAATAGGCATAAAAAAATTTTTTTGGATGGGCCCCTCTATGATCATTAATAACTACTTCCTTCCTGTGTAAGCAAAAAAACAACAAGCTAAGGGTGTTTATAAAGAAAGATCGACTATTTGCTAAGCTTACGACTCTATAAGTGGATTTTCTAGAAGATGTGCTTACTGCTTTTGGTTTTGGTCCTAAATGGTGCTCGTGGATTCGTGGTTGTCTTCATTCTGGTATGGCTTCGGTTCTGCTCAATGGTAGCCCTTCGTCCGAATTCTAATTTTATTGTGGTTTGAAGCAAGGAGACCCCTTACGCATATCTCTTTTATTATCATGGAGTCCGCTCACCTTTTCGGTATCTAGGGCCATTGAGGGCGGGATCTTAAGGGCATCAAAATTGATTCAACCTAATATCTTTCTCACATTTTTTATGCGGACGATGTGGTCTTTATAGGCGAGTGTCCACCTTCCCAACCTATTCTGTATACCAATATTCTCCATTGCTTTTCCTTATTGTCTGGTCTTTCATCAACTTAAAAAGAGTAATTTGCTCGAGAGTTGGGGTTCTTTCTGTGTTGTCAAGATGACGGCTGTGAACCTAGTTTGCTGACTAGAAAACCCCGTTTAAATATTTAGGGGTGATGGTTGGTGGTATTTGTGCCACTTCTCAGGCTTGGGAGGATACCATAGGAAAGCTTAAGGCTCTTTCTCCAACTGTGAAACCATCAACCCTCGTCTCGTTAGGCAGGGAGGCTTACCCTTCTTAAATCGGGTTCAACTAGGAGCGACACCTACTATAATCTGTCCAAAGTTATAAGCCCCCAACCTGTGCTTCATTTCGATGGAGTCCGTGCGAAGCAGATCTTCTTTAATGGTCTCATGCAATGATAGGAAAATAAGCATGGATTAAATTGGACAACTTAGACTCCCGGCGTCCACGAAAAATGGTGGGTTTAGGTATCTCTATTTTTGTATGCTTTAAATAGGCGCTACAAATAGCCTTTCAGTGGCATTTGGAGATTTATTTCTCGGCGACAATTCCTATGGTTTCTTTTGATCTTTGTCTAAGATGGTTCCAATTTTACCTCCTCATCCTCATATCGGTATTCGACATGGCTCACCTTAATTCGGGAAATTCATTCACTTAAAGATCGTAGGAGTAGATTGGTAACCCATTGTCGCATCCATGTGGGTAATGGGGTTTTGCGCACTAATTTCTGGGAAGGAAGGTTTGTATCGGCGATAATCCCTTGGTGGTTTTTGGTTTCCTCACATTTTTCTATTGGAAACTAATAAAGATAGTCGGAATGGCTTTGAAACTGTCTTCTGTTACTTTATCGTCTCTTCGTCGTCCAGTTAAGGTGGGTCTGAAAGTTCGCAATTTATCTCGTCCTACAAGCGTACATAGAAGGGACGATTTTGTTTTCGTTGGAGGATAAGGTGGGGTTTTGGGACTTAAATGGAAGGTGTCTTTTTGTGTCATAGACGTGCGAAAATCTCTGATGATGTTTTTCCTTCCAATAGCCCCTATCGCTAACAAGAGGATTAATATGTGCCGTATAAAAACTTAATTGTCTTTTTCGCTTGGAAGGTCCATCAGATCGTTTACCAACTTTCGTGTAAACCTGCACCATTTGTGTTGTATTGTATTTCGGCATCCTTCATGTCCTATTTGCCACACAGGAAGAATGAAGACTTAGCGCATTTGTATTTCGATGTAGTGTTGGTCACGGACATCGTTAGGCTTGTCTGCCGGTGGTGGAATATAGCATGGACGTCAATTGATTCGTATTTCAATTGGCTTCATTGGTTCAATGCTATCAGATTAAGTCCTAAAGTTAAAGATTTGCTTGAAGGAGTTTTCTACATAACATGGTGGAGTATTTGGAGGTTTTGAAATCAGGTCCTCTTCTCGTCTCTCGTCCCCCGCAAAGATGTTCTTTTTGATGATATAATGTCGCGTTCTTTCACATGGTGTCGTTCTAGATGTAAAAGTAACTTTAGTTGGGTTAGTTGGTTGCAACATCCCTATTTGATTTCTTTGTAATTTTGTCTCTAGCTACTTGCTAGTGTTTTGTTCTAATAAAGTTGCCGTTCAAAAAAAAAGAAAGAAGAATTCATTAGGAACTATAGAGCAAAGTAAATGTTGTTTGATTTCGTATCGTGTTTTAGATTTTGTATCGTGTTTTAGATTTTGTATCGTGTTTTAGATTTCGTATCGTGTTTTAGATTTCGTATCGTGTTTTAGATTTCGTATCGTTTTTTAAATTTCGTATTGTAATCTTATTTCATACGTTTGAGTAATCGAATTTTATTTTATGTATTGTTTTTTATTATTAATGAATTTTAATTTTGTTGTTAATTTAAAAAAAAGATGTAGGTCGCTTTTACTGTGCCTAAAAGACCGTTTGTAGGTCGTCTGAAAGAAAAAGCTGACGTGATAGAAAAAATGTAAGTCGTCCGGTGTCCTTACTGTGAGTAGCCTAATATCCTCGGGTAGCTATGTTGAATACTAAAGCCAAGTTTATAGTTTGGCACTTTAGCTTTTGGCTATTTGATATGTTTGATGAAACGAGCGGTGGTAGTTAGCAGTTTTTGTTAGCAATAACAGTTAGCGGTAGCAGTTAGAAGTGGCGGTTTGTTTTATTAAAACATATTTGGTAATGTTGTTGTAATTATAAAAGTAGCATTTAAATAAAACAAAAATGTTAAATGTTTAACACTTAGAGAAATGAGCATTTAGACTAGTAGCATATAAACAAAAAAATTGCTAAATGTTTATCGCAAAGCAAGCTTTAATATTCAAATGTTAGATGTTAAATGTTAAATACTTAAAAAAAATTTCGTCAAACATACCCAACCGAAGTTGTAAAAGGTTTTTAGATAGATAGGTTATCGAACTTTGAGACTTTATTCGTCTAAGTTACCAATTTTTTTTTGTTCAAACGGGTGTTGAAGTATACGGGTTCGATATTCAGGTTACTGAACACAAGAACCGTGTTCATAACCATTACCCTACATACGGGTAACTGGGACTTGACTTGTTTTCACTATCCATCTCACCAGTTCAGTAATTTAGGTGATCAAATTCGCCAAGTTCAGTAATTTATTTGTATAGTAAAATAGCAAAGTCAACTGCCAGCGTAAAATGCAACCGACTGTCAAAGATTAAAAAAATCCAATCTCTAATTTGCCGATAACGAAAATTTAATACTTCGTTTGTTTTTTTTTTGAACGGCAAGGATATATTAAGAACTAGCAAGAAGCTATAAGAAACTTACAAAGAACTAAAAGCCATGTTAGGGAGGTACAGCCACCGATCCCATGACATCTTACATTTTTTGCGTCTATTACTAATCCAAAAATAAGAAACAGATTGAATATCTTCAAAGATGTCATCCTTGCGAGGCTTAATTGTTCCAAAAATAAGCTTATTACGAAAACTCCATATAATCCAGAAAGCGACCAAAATAACCGCATCAAAAACCTGTTTGGACTTAGCATCGAGAGCAACATCATCAGCCCAAGTAACTATCGATTTGAACGTCATCTCCGTTGGGGTAGTCACCCCCCACCAAATAGCAATCCTATGCCAAAGAGGACACAAATCCGGGCAAGAAAAAAACAAGTGCTCGGTAGATTCTCTTGTCTCCAATTGCTTCATAGCCCGCTCGATGTTAACCCACGGACTCATGGCTCCATATCAAGAGGAAGACCGAGTACCTCCTTCCCCGTGAATCGAAGTGACAAGACGCACCCACAAAGCATTAGGATTATCCCTAAGTCTCCATTTCCATTTGAACAAAAGAGCCTTATTAAAGGCGGCAAGGCTCCCCGCCCCAAGGCCACCTGAATCACGAGAAGAAAGCACCCTATTCCACGCAATCCAATGCAATTTCCTCTCTCCCAAATCAGCACCCCAAAAACGAGCCCTCAGAGATTCTAGCAGCTTGAGAACCGTTGCAGGAACCTTATAAATAGACATATAATAAATGGCCAAACTCCCCATAACAGACTTTAGCAAGGTCACCTGACCTCCTATAGAAAGAAGTTTAGCCTTCCAACAAGACAACTTCTTATTGAATTTATCAATCATCGGCTTCCAAGAATCAATACGGTTCATGTTGCACCCCATAGGAACCCCGAGATAGATGAATGGCAAGCGAACTGCACAACATCCAATCATTTTGGCAACTTGTTGAACTTCAATCAGACCAACACCTATCCCAATTAACTTACTTTTATTTAAGTTAATTTTGAGACCAGAAGCTAGTTGAAAGACCCATAACATCCGAATAATCTGTCTCGCATTTTGGACCCCGCAATCACATAAAAGAATAGCATCATCTGCATACAAAAGATGAGAAATCCGAATGTCTGATGAGCCTATCGAAACTCCTTGAAAAACACCAGCCCGATACGCCTTCGAAATACCAACATGGAACCCTTCCATAGCAAGAACAAATAGGAAGGGAGACAAAGGATCACCCTGCCTAAGCCCTCGTTGGACATCAAACTCCTCCGTAAGGGCTCCATTAAGAAGCATCGATGCTCTAGAAGAGGTGAGAGTTGCTTTGACCCAAGCAAACCAATTAAGAGTGAATCCCATCTTGTTCATGACTTCAAAAAGAAAGTCCCATGAAAGAGAATCATACTGCTATCTCACAAAATCAAATCTATAAAACACCATAAGTTTTCTCCGGGTAGCTTTAAAATGGGCTATAATCTCACTTAGCATCATAGGGCCATCAAGAATATGTTTGCCTTTGATAAAAGCTGATTGTTCAGGACTAACAATCGAATCAATCACAGTGGCCAATCTATTGGCTAGAAGCTTCCCGATGATTTTATATTGACACCCAATAAGACTTATAGGTCGAAAGTCAGAAGTAAATCTCGGGTCGTTGACTTTGGGAATAAGAGCAATAAAAGAGGGGTTACACCCACGGGGTATAACCCTACGATTCTGGAAGCTACGAACAAAGACGAAAACATCTTCTTTGATCACCTCCCAAAATCTTTTGAAGAAACCAAACGTGAACCCATCCGGACCCGGAGCCTTATCTGAACCACAATCCCACACTGCTCTCTTAATCTCCTCGCGAGAAAAAGGAGCATCAAGACTGGTAATCTGATTAGGGGACAGCTTAAGAAAACTTATTTTTAACAGCTTGAGAATTCTTCATATTTTCACCATCTTTTATCACTCCACATACTTCGTTTGTTAAAAATAAGTTTGATAACTTAACCGAATAAAATCCTAAAGTTTCGATCATCTACCTAAAAACTCAAGTTGTAAAATAATGAGCGGCCAAAGCTAGTGTCATTATGTGTGGACGTGAAGGTAGCTGGTGAAAGAGTCACGAAGTGTCACGAATCAGATTTTTTGGTTAAACTAGCTATAATACAAACATTTCTTCTACGTTTTTTTAAGACAAAAATATATCCTTTAACATATAATCATACACTAAACTAGGTGATTACGGTCCGAAAATCAGACCGGACCAAAACCGACTTTGGCCAAAACACCGGACTGAAGACCGGTCCGGTCCGGTTCGTTCTTCGATCCGGTCTGGTCCAACAAGGCATAACTGCCGGTTTTTTCGTAAGACGGAACCGGACCGGACCGAACCGACCGGACCAATGACCGAAAATAAGAAAAATGATGGACCGAAGACCGGACCGAAATAGATTCGGTCCGATCCGATCGCTCCGGTTCAGGCCGGTTTTTCAGTGTCCAATCCGCGATCCATTTTGCTCACTCCTACACTGAACCATATAGAGGAATTAGTGTTATTTTGTGAGAAGTGTGGTAATGTGACAAGAACATGTCATGGGGGACTTTTGGAGCCTTGACAAAATGACAATTACAGATTCCAATCTTAACCGTACATTCCTAACTTTCAAAAAAGACATTGAGGGAGATGTTTAACTGTACAACTTTCGATTTTCACCAAAGTTATTGCAACGAGTCCTTCTCTTACTACAAATTTTGGAACTGTATTAGAATAAGACAAGACCAGTAGAATCGACTCAAAGATCAGCTCTATGTTCTATACTATTTTTTACCAAGGTTTTTTCGCTTAAAATATTAAATAATAGATTACGCTAGGCTTAAGTCTGTCTCTGGGCTTAAGGTCCGTTAATGTTTTCTGTATTTCTTATGTATCATATATAAATTGTGGCTGAATAATACATACTACCTTCCAAGTTTACAATGTTTTATATAAAATTGCAAGAATTGTAGATTTTTTTAAGTATCCCAACAAAACTAATGGAAATGAAACATCGACGCGTTTTACTAGAAACTTAGTAGTGTTGTGCCCTTCAAAAATTTAGGTTGTTTTTAGTTGTTGGAAAATGAGATGTTTTCAGGAAAAAAAAATAAGAAACACAGAGAAAACACGAAAACGTTTTTGAAATACATTTTCTGAAACGTCTCTACTGAAACAGAAAACCAGTTTTCTACTATTATAACTATGATTTAAAAAACTTGAATCTAAAGCTCTCCAGTTTTCAGTTTGTTTAGTTTGGTTCAAGCATATACAAACCGATTGAAAGCACTCATTACTCTCCCTTGATTTCCTTTCTAGTATGTATATGATGCGTTATATTCTAATAAGTACTATGCAACCACAATGCATAGATAATAAGCATTTCCCCTTATTCCACTCCCGGCCACCTCAATTCGTGCCCTCCCGTCGCAGAAGTTTGCCAATTGTTCATTAACTGATTAAACACATTTACAGAGGATTTAAACTACAGGTCTTTGTGTTACATGTGGGGTTTTCAATATTGACCACTTGAACAATTTCTTACTTGTCGTACGTTTATACTTTTTTTCCATCACCCATGGGCTATATATAAATAAAGAGCTAGAATAATAAAAGGAAAAGTATATAGATAAGGAAACAAAATAAATAAATTGAAAACGTTGCAGGTGGTGGTGGCTCCCAAAGAATAATATTGTGGAGCCAGTGGTCACTGATTTCACCATCATATTTGTTGATCGTATTGATTTCTTGCCCACCAAATTTGTCCACTTTACTACTGTTCAAGATACGGGTATCCTATTAGCTAGAACACTGGTTTTGCTCGGTAAGAGCCCTAGCTGTAGTAACTTGGCAACACCAAGTTTTTGCTGCTACGTCAGCGCCACATCAGCATAACACCAACACCAACACCATTCCCCTAATCATAACACCAAATAACACCACTCACCTGTTTATTTTCATAAAACCCCCCTAAACAATTATTTCATTCTTTTAACAAACTAACCATTTCATTCATAATTAAACATACAAATTACATAAAATAAAACACATTACGAATTAAAAAAAAAACATTACGAATTAAAAAAAAATACATTACGAAATTAAAAAAAACATTACGAAATTAAAAAAAATACATTACGAAATTAAAAAAAAAACTACTCGTCTTCGTCTTCGTCGTCCTCGTCACCCAAATCATTTTTCATTTTGTTTTTGATCAATTTTTTTTGCTTCTTGATCCAATAGGCGTCGTCTTCGTCCAAATCCTTGGTGCTAGTAGCTAGAAACCTCAACTCCTCCAACCGCATTAGTGTGCGGTCTTTTTCGGCTTGAGCTTCGAAAGCCCTTTCGGCGGCTTCCCGTTTCAGACGAAGCTCCTGCTCCATTAGCTCCCCGAATTGGGCCGACGCGCTACTTCCACCGGTGCTCGCCGTTGCGTCGGATTTGCTTTTCTTGGCGGGCCGTTGTTTGCCGGGCGGACGTGGTCGTGCATCGTGACCGAATAGATCCTCCTGGCTAGCCCCGGGGACGTCTCCGGTTAAGTCAACTTGTTCCGGTGCGTCCCATTTCGGGTGGAATCTCAAAACGGCCCAAGCATCTTCTTGAGAAAACGCGACCCCTCTATGCTCGTCACGGTAAATACTTTGAGCCCGTTTCAAATAATCCACATCGTTTTCGCCACTTTTCCCCAAACGTTTGGCCCGTTTGTACGCGGCGTTGAACTTTTGGCAATTGGCATTCAACGTATGCCATTTACTAGTCAACATATCCTTCGTACGACTTTGAAATTGAAATTTTTTCGAACGAACTCGTTCAAAAACACCATACCAAAACGTCTCATATTTGTGACCTTCCGACATTATTAACTTCGAAAAACCGGCCACGTAACATCTTGGCAAGAGCAATTCTTCATTCGATCGGTAGCCAATGGCCCGCGCTTACCCCACTCTGGCTCTTTGGGGCTTCGTCTTCAACATTTTTTCTTTCTTTTTCCCTTACGGGCCATTTTTTCTTGCGACCGCCCTTTTTTTTTTGGCGGAATCGACTTTTGAGGTTGAGTGAGTGTTTTGAAAGATTCTGATGGGAATGATGGTGGGTTTTGGTTGTAGATTATCTAAATCACGGTTTAGGATTTGTGATTGTTGCCATCGGAAAAAAGATTGGTTGTTGTTCTTACTTCTGGTTGGTATTTTTAGAAACTTTTGTGTTCGCGTCATCGACCAGAGTGAGGAGATTCATGAAACTGTTGTTGGGAAATTCAGACATTTTTTTGATTGCTAAAAAAGATGTATGTTATTGTAAATGAAGAGTGGTGAATTTGTATTGATTTTTGTATTAAGTAATGTGTTGTATATATAGTGAGTTGAGTGAGGGGGGTAAAATGAATTTTTTTTTTTAAATCAGCCGTTTTAGGGGGGTAAAATAATTTTTTTTTTTTTTTTTTTTATAAATACTAGCCGTTAGGGGCTAAAATGAAACATTTCAAAATTGGGGGGAAAGAGTAAAATTTAAATTATAGCCGTTAGGGGGGTAAAATGATTTTTTTTTTTTTTAAAAAACACCCCAACGCGCGTTGGCCGGCCAACGCCGAGCCCAACGCCGTTGGGCAACGCGTTGGTATTGTCCACTTTACTACTGTTCAAGATACGGGTATCCTATTAGCTAGAACACTGGTTTTGCTCGGTAACATTTAGATACGAATCCTGATTATGTTATGTTAATAAAACTTATTATAAGTACGCACTAGGGCCTAGCCAGTTTCATTCTTGAATATTAATAAGTTTTTAGCTACTAAAGTATTTGTTACAGTAGTTTTAACTGAAGCATGTAAACATGGTCATTCAAAAGGAAAGTGACATTAAAAAAGAAATTCTTCAAGGATGAATGATTTTTGTCATTTTTTATACAAAAATTTCTTTGTAGTATATATCGCCCCTCTTAAAATAAATAGTTTTCAAGTTTGTCACTTCATAGAAAAAGTTCAAGTTTCGTCCCTGGTGGCATTCACGTTTTCGGCGTTACCACACCAGGGTGTGTGGTGTTACAACGCCGTTGAGCCCTTAACGTGCGTTGTAACTTGAAAAGTTTGAAAAAAGTAGTCGTTGGCTACCCCTAAGGGTTATTATAACTTATATTATAACCCATAAACTATTCACATGAATAGTAAAATAAAATTAAAAAATTTAAAAGTTCACGACTTACGATAAAGTAAATAATAAAAAAAAATTAAAAAACGCACCCTCAAGTTTACTAAAAGTTACAAAACTGACCTTCAATTTTTACCTATTTACGACCTTTTTATATAACAAACATTATTTATCAAATATGGAACGCATATCTATCGATTCATTCGAAAAAAATGTCACTGAAAAGATCGTCGAATTGCGAACAAAACGAGTCCAATATTCCAATATTTTTGACATGCGAACGATTTTATAAAAAATGCGGAAGTTTAATATGTATTTATAAAATACTAGCAGGGTACCCGCTCAATGCGGCGGCGGGTACCCTGTGGCTCTTTTTTGCGGTGAGCAAATGTTATTCGATTTTTTTGATGTTGCACAAGAAGAGGGGTTTGGCGAGGTTCAAGGGCCGGATGAACATTGGATGACTGAATCTGTTGTGTGTTTTTTGATTCTTTCATAAACCATGAGTTCCTTTTGTATTAAAATTTCATAAGTGACATTTTAATTTAAATCAATAACTTTTTTTTTTCAGTTTTATATGTTACAAGTATTAATATGATGTTACAAGTTTTGAGGTTACGATCAAGTTTTGAAATTCTTCTATAGCAATCAAGTTCATAAATCTGAATTTTTTAAGCCTCGCTAATTATAGAATATTCCCCAATGCTTATGCCGACATCTTTTATTCTCTTAAATTATATTAATGATAAATAATTTGTTTATAATAGTAAAGTTGTATTGTTAGACGTGAAATTTTATTCTTGTCGGAATAATATATACTTTGTTAAAACAACATACCATCTTTTATTAAATTGTGACTTAGTAATATTTGGTTTTATCACATGAATAAAATAAAATAAAAGGAATATAAATACAAGAAACACAAAAATAAAATGCATAACAAAAGTTTATTAACATCGCGTAAACCAAAACGTGTGCTTTATATTTTTATTGTAACAAATAGATCAACTATAAGATTATTTAAATGGTTTAACCAAAGATGACACATATAAAGTATTTGAGTTAAGATCGATATAGAACCAACATTTGTCATAGACCCAATGAACCAATCCTAGCCACTCATTTTTTTATCAAAAATAAAAAAACTCATTTTTCATTTTTTATTTATAATTTATATATAAATATTTAATTTATTTTATATTATTATTATTTTTATCTATATTTTATTATTATTTATTTATTTTTTATATTATTTATTATTTTTTTAGTTATTCTTATTTATTTTTTATTAATTTTATTTATATTAATTTATTTTTTTAATATTATTTATTTTTTATTTATTTTAATTTTATTATTATTCTTTATATTTATATATATTTATTTTTTAATATTTTATTTTATATGATATAATTAATTTATTTATTATTTATAATTCTATTAAATTATATTTAATTCTTTTATTTTTTTTTAAATTTCTATATATTGTTATATATTTATATATTTATTATTATATATATATTATTATCTTTTTTTTTTAAATAAGTATATTATTGTGCCTTAGTGTGGTGTTTGTTTTTTCAGAAATACCTCTTAACAACATCTTAATCTGACTCATTCAGACGCGGTCAGACATTTAGGTCATTAAGACTGTTTGTTTTTTTCCATGTCATTCAGAGGCATAAGGAGATCCAAACACTGTTAAGAGCGTTTGTTTTTTTCTGGCCATTAAGAGGCAGTAAGAGGCATAAACCTCTTACTGGACTAGATGTGGAGGGGGTGTCTTAACACCTCTTAATGTCTTTTTTTTTTCTTTTTTTTTGTTTATTTTCTACTTTACTTTTATTTTTTTTATTTTTTTTCTTGATTTTTTTTCTGTTTCACTTTTATCTTTTGTATTAAAAGTATTAAATAGAATGATTGCATATGTTTTGTTATATAAAGAATGTATAAGATGATATGTGTCAATTTATATTTTGTTCAAATTAAAGGGCGGTTTTGACTCATACATCCTTAAATCTAACGCTGATCATTAGTTAATCGATTTTAAAAAGTTCAATTTAAACTCTAACATGTTTATTTTTGTCGAATAAACATAAGATTACATATTTTTAAAATACTTTAACTTTAAATTGATTATATTATAAAATTTGTTTTTTATTTAATAAAAATTATTTTTTGCGCGAATGCAATCATATTTAAAATTTAAATAGTACAACTATTGTTTAAAACACATCTATAACATTTTTACCAAAAAACAAACAGTTTTAATTTCATATCAGATATCAGCTTTCTCGAACCAAGGGAGTTTATTCAGACAAATGTTGGGTCTATATTGAACTTTTGGCTAAAGTATTTACATGTTGAATTATTTTGCATGTCATTCGAGGTTAAAACTTGTTACCATACAAGTTTCAGCATATGGCCCAATAAGAGGCTATATCAACACCCCTAACCCTAACGCTTCACTTTTAACCTCATACTCACTAAACACATCCTCAATTAGCCAATACATCCTCCTTTATCTATTTAATTAATAATATTTCTCTTTCAATACAAATAACAAACATAAACTTGATTATTGTTTCTTTGATCTCAAATGCAACACCACGAATACAACACAATTATCACTTATTTCCTTGCTCAACTCCGAATCTCTAACAAAACTATTTATCTTTTCGAGCAACAAAACACCTTAAGTATAAACATGAAAAACATCCGTATGTCTTTAAGATCTCTTAATTAGGTATTGGGTAGGTTTTTGTTTGTTTGTGACATGAGAAGTGATGTAAGGATTAGATTAGGATAGTTGTGGGTTGTAATGTTGTTATACGAGAGATGGATTGTTTTTTTTCTTGTTCTTGTTTTTGATTTACTTGGGTTGAGATGTAGTAGGGCTGTTTAGATTGCCTCTTGATTTCGGTCTATGACGGAAGAGATAGTCAGAAGGGTCGGGAGATAAAAAGAGGTTTCTTTGTGTTTCGTTTGTTGTTGCAAGCTTTATATGTAATCTTTATATATAATGTATGCATTAAAAAAGTAGTTATGGTATAGACGTTTTTGTTTTTAAATCATCCTTCTACGTATTGATGATGGATTAAATGATCGGTTGCAAATTAATGGGTTATAAAATTATTGGTGGCTTTTATAAGTATAAATAAAATAAAACATTTAATTTTTCGGATGTAACCAACTTATATTCTTATGTACTATGTATTAAGTTTGTGGTTACTCACTTTTTAAATTTGTGGTTACTCGCCTTTTAAATTAATTTTTAAAAGCTTATAAATGCGTATGGTGAACATTCACTAAACTTTCTTAAAAAAATGTTTTTAACTTAATTTTATTTTTAAAAAATTAGCTAAATGCTTTATAAACCAGTGGAGATAATGAGCTATTACAATTTTTTTTTAAATGAGATGTATAAATATTGGGCTGTTACATGAGATATAATGAGCTCTATGAATATTAGAGGTGTTACGAGTATAACAATTGAATACATTTAATTTTCGTAATGTAACTTCTATTCACTTGTATGTATTATTTCATAGCAAAAGACAAATCTTTCTTTAATTAGTAATCTTTTTTACTTAAAATTTTAAGTACTTCTAATTTTAAAAATTTGCTAAATGCTTTATAAAGTAGTAGAGATTTACGAAAATAGTCTTTGATGTTATTGGTTCATTGCAAGGTAAGTCCTAACGACCGACAAATAGTAATTGGCGTTATCGATTTGTTGCAAAAATAGTCTCACGCGCTCCGCGACAGCGCGCGGGTTCCGAACCTCGTTAAACTTAAATTTTAACCAATTTTCACACAAATAACTTAAATACTCTCTACCAAAAAGCTTACCCTTTCACAATGGATCCGAATTAAAGTGACAAAGAACATAACAATTTTACCGAGGTCGATGATGAAACCAACATTTACTTTATGATGCAAGCGTATGAGTATGACCAATCGTTACAACAACAACAAGCTCTACTTTTTTATACTCGCAACCCGATCTATCGTGATTGTGACGA
>BQNB010066776.1:0-34438 GCA_026074375.1 Tanacetum coccineum | reverse complement strand
TGAAAATATATATAACAGATACATATATTAAATAGTGTCCAAAGTTTGTGAAAATTCATTTCCAACAAACATTTTTCCAACAAGGCATATAGGGTCGAAATACTTTAATCTGAAAGTGATTACACGATTAAAATTGATATCTAAATAATAAACCATTTACACACCACATAAAATTCCTATAAACATGTTTTTCAATATAAAATAGATTTTGAAATGGTTGAAAATAGGTTCACCGTTAGAAATGGATGAATAATAAATAACTTGTTAAAAATACAAATATCTAAAAGTTCCATAATTCCACCATGCTAAAGTATAATATTAAAAAATACAATGGTGAAAAGCGAAGCACATGTCATGTCTAAAAATGGATGAATAATCATAACGATCAATGCCTAGATATGGACTTCCAAATTATATGTTGGATATTCCAAAATGCTTTGTATAATTATATATATACACATTTATCATTACACTGCCAAAAACAGTAACGGTCTACTGTTCATCGATGAACAGTGTAGCCCACATCGGCTAGGCCCGATAGTTACTGTTCATCGGCCCAAAAAAAAAATTTTTTGGTAAATTTTTTTTTTATACCGGTGGTTACTGTTCATCGGCCGGAAAAAAAAAACTTTATACTCCCCCCTTCTTTCGTCAAAAATAAGAAGAAAAAAAAAATTACGTTTACGACTTTCTATCGGCCTGGGCAAAAAATATATATATATATCCCCTTTATTGAAAAAAAAATTTGTCATTTAATATGAGAAAAAAACAAACTATTAAACATGAGACCGAAAAAATTAACCCGAACAAAAAAAAATGCCCCGCAATAACGCGCGAAAAAATAACGCCCGCAGCAACGCGCGGGTAATCTTTGCTTGTATATACACATTTATCATTACATATAATGCCAAAACAGTAACGGGCTACTGTTCATCGATGAACAGTGTAGCCCACATCGGCTAGGCCCGGTGGTTACTGTTCATCGGCCCAAAAAAAAATTTTTTGGGTAAATTTTTTTTTATACCGGTGGTTACTGTTCATCGGCCGGAAAAAAAAAATCCCCCCTTCTTTCTCAAAAAATAAGAGAAAAAAAAAAATTAGTTTACGACTTTCTTATTTTATACTCCAATTTTTTTAGGCCTGGGCAAAAAAAAAATAAAAAATATCCCTTTATTGATAAAAAAAAAATTGTATTTATTATGAGAAAAAATAACATAACTATTAAACATTGAGACCGAAGAAATTAACCCGAAAAAAAAAATGCCCCACAATAACGCGCGAAAAAATAACGGCCGCAGCAACGCGCGGGTAATCTTTGCTTGTTCTTTATTACTTGTTAGTCAACATATAATCATGATTGTTGCTGCTTTTGTACCATATATCTAAACCACACTTTCAAAAACAACCAACTTCTAAATAAGCATCCATGGCATCTAATAACACTACTAGTTCTCCAAACGGCGCGGTTAGCATGGAAGTACCATTGAAAACGTCCGCACCACCACCCGAGTACGCCTCACGTGGTAGTCGTAGTTTCAAGAAACACGCGGTTCTTGATGTGTTCTTGAGGGCTTTGCTGTTTGCAACTGCGCTAGCTGGTGTCATTCTTATGGTGACTGCTGAACAAACGAAAACGTTCCTCGTTGCCCCGGGGTTATCGATAACTAGAACTGCGAAATTCAGTCACTCCCCAGCTTATATGTAAGTGTTGCAAGTTTTTAATAGTCTAAGTATTGGCTTACATATATTATCCTTGAGACTCGGACGTGTGAGCTAGTTTGGCGTTGTAGCTTATTTTATTTGTTTTAAGTTTGTTTGTGGGATTATGAGCTTGTAAACTTATAAATTAATATAAGCCCATAAGTTTCTAAACCGGAAAACTCGGGCTTATACGAAATATAAGCCAAAATCAGATAAGATAGTACGCTCACAATTTAATACGAGACAATACCGTGTAAAAAATGGTTTCCAAACTAGCTAGTAGATGTGCTTCTTTATAGTCTATAAAGCTTTTTGGTATGTTTTTTGCATGGTATGAAAGTTTTTTTGAAAAGCTTTTTAAAAAGACTTGGTAAACCTCTAGTCATTGTAAAAAGATTTAGGGCCCGTTTGGTTCGTAGAATGTTTTGTCAAGGAATTGGAATTTATCAAGGATTGAGAATCTTAAGGAATTGGAATGTCAAAATTCAAAATATGTCATGTGTTTGGTTAGGAGAAAGAAATGAAATTCCATGTCAGATTTCTGTTTGGTTTACAAAATTCAAAATATGTCATGTGTTTCGTACATTATTAAAAAAATTGTTTTAAATTTTATTCTTACGTTATTCTAAAAAAGTTTTTTTTTAAATTAAAATTTTTTAGTTTATAAAAGTATTTAAATTTACCAAGTAAAAATATATATATTTTTTAAAAATTTGCTTTTTAAAAAAAAAATTAACTTTAAAAAAAAATTATATTTTATAAAAAAATTTACTTTTTTTTAAAATTTACTTTTTAAAAAAAATTTACATTTTATAAAAAAATTTACTTTTTAATTTTTTTTTTACTTTTTATAAATTTACCAAGTAAAAATTTACTTTTTTTAAAAAAGATTTGCTTTTTAAAAAAACTTTACGTTATAAAAGTTTAAAAAAAATTTAAAAGTTTAAAAAAAGTAAAAGTTTAAACATTCCTTATGTTTATGAAATATAATATTTACATTTTAAAAATATAATATTTATGAAATATAATATTTACATTTTAAACCCCTAGGTTTCCATATTTACACCTTTAGTCCTTTAACTTAAGAAAAGTACACTTTTGGTCCTTGTACTTTCAAACAGTCCCTCAAGTTTCAGAATTGACAGAAACAGCCCCTAGACTTTATAAAAACAGTTTTTGGCAGTTTCTACCCTAAGTTTCCATTTTTGACACTTTTAGTCCCTTAACTTACAAAAATTACATTTTAAGCCCAATTAAGTTCTAACAAGTGGCAATAAGTTTTATTAAGCTCCAATAAGCCATATAAGCTGTGGCAGCTTATAAATAAGCTCGGATGAGCTTATTTAGGCTTATTGGACCTTATTGGGCCCGTTAAGGTCCAATAAGCAATTTAAATGTCCAATTTAGTTTTCAAAGGCACATAAGCCCTCATTAAGCTTATTTAAGCTTATTGAAACTGTTTGGCTTAATAATAAGCTCGGATGAGCTTATTTTGAGCTTATTGGACTCGTTAGTCCAATAACCTTAACCCGAAAGGCTTTTAAATGTCCATTAGGGTTTCATATATGATCCAACTTATTTTTCTTATCTCATTAAGCTCTTATGATTATAATTAAGCTGTTTTTATTGTATGGCTTATTCAATAAGCTAATAAGCCTTGTTAATGGGCTTTTGGGCCCATTATGAACTCGATAAGCATTTTAAGCCTTTGGGCTTGTTCCATTAAGGTCCATTAGCATCCTAAGTCTATTATAAGCCCTATAAGCTGCATAAGCTATCAAATAAGCTGTTCAAGCTTATTCGTCACTTATGGTCTCATGTTTGGCCACGGTAATGGGCTGCCAAGCCCATTAAGGGTCCAGTTAGGCTTATGTTTTGTATTAGGGTGCATATAAGTCCAGTAAGTAACTTAGACCACATTAATAAGCTCATGGAGCTTATTAATAAGCTGTGAGTCCCATAGATGCGGCTTGTTGGGCCTATCTGGCTCGTTCGTAGGTTGTCAGGCCCAATAGGTCCATTAAGGGTCCGTTTAGTTTATTAAAGGTTTCATAGGGTTTCGCTAGGGTTCGATAAGCACCTTAAGCTACTATTAAGCTCTTTAAGTTATACATAAGCCATCCTATAAGCTCGTATCCTATTCATGGGCTTCGTGGCCCAACAGTGGACCTACACTTCCATTGTGGGTGCGTATGGTTTGGGTTTGTGGTGTTTAACCATGAACGAACACTTTGAGCTTATTTGACCTACCTATGGTTCGTGTTTAACACATGCAAGCGTCTAATTAGCTTGTATACTCCTTCCCAAGCCAAACTTTCAAGTTTACGCAAAATGTTTACGTATAAGTTTTGTGTATTTCGAGTGTACGTGATAGATTTCATGTTAGTTTTGATTATTAAAATTAAATGATAATGGTTATACCTTAGCTTATATTTAAGTCTCGTTTTATACCTTTTTAACATGTCCTAGTACCACACAAGATCATAACCGCGTATATTATATGCGTGAACCATGCATGGGGTGAACCATGCACGTTCATGCTCACGTTAACTTGTTACACACAAGTTAACGTGACCCTTACAACTAGACATGAATAAAAATGAATGAGATATAGATATGTATGGCTTAGTATGTGACTTACAAAGGTCCTAGTGATTTGTTTCGAGTTAGTAAGATAACCCGAAGTGGTGCACCCCAAGCCCTAGCTTAAACCCGAGTACTTCCTTGCCTCCAACCCCTTAAACGTATGACCCGAGCTTAATGATCCCTAGATTATAACTCAGAGTGTTTGCTTGCACTTTGTGGTGTTGTGTCTCGGTTGTAATGTGTGACACCCGTGATTCGGGCAGGTTAGTCAATCCGTTAGAGTTGGCTAAGTATTTGTGTGTGTGCTTATTTTGTGCTTTATGTGGTTTGTTTGTGTGTTTAGTAATCAACTTGAGATGCGTGTTCATCTCATTTTTGATTAGAATGAGTTATTTGATGGAGAATTTCCATTTTTGATCACTTATAGTGATAATGGAAATTTGTGGTATTTTGAGTGCGTTGTTTTGGTTAATATGTGGATGTCAAAGCGTTGGATTTGTGTGGAAAGTATGACCTATGAGAAGGAAATGAGTTTTATAAAATATAAGAGTTTTTGGAGGACTTTCTATTTATGGAAAGTGAAATGAAAAGTTATTTTTAGAAAGTTAGTAATTTGCGTTTATGTAAAAAGGTTTACTCAAATTAGCTTAGGTTTTTGTAGAAACTTAAGGTAATGAATATAATTAGTTAATTAATAATAAAAAAATAATATATATATATATATATATATATATATATATATATATATATATATATATATATATATATATATATATATATATATATATATATTTAAAAGGGTTCGGCCGGTTTGGGTTAATAAAGAAAAAAAAAGAAACAAAAGCCTAATTAAACTACAACACTAATTAGGAATTATCCTAAAACCTATATATACCCAATAAATATAACCCTAAAACGAAATTTCCTCCCCTCCCATTGAGTTGATCGGCCGAAAATCCCAAACCAAGAAGAAGAAAAATTAGGGTTTTGATTTTTGTGAAGAAAATAAGCTAAAGGTATGTTTAGTTTTTCTTAATTAGTTTAATCATTGATTTAATTCATGTAACAAGAGTTATGGTGGATCTAGGGTTTCATAATATTCTGTAAATTAAAGTTTATAAACTAATTAGGGTTCTTAGTAATCAATTAGATGCGCGTTGGTGTAAGTGTTAGGGTTTAGATTGCGTTAGAACTTGATTTAGATTAGGGCAGAATTTAGGGCTGTGTTGTTCGGCTGTTATCTCGATGATGGTAATAGCTTTTGTCAAGTTTCCAGTGTCTATGATGTAGCTCAGAGAGTCTAGTTTCCAGAACATCCGGCCTCGAAAGTTTTTAAGGTCGGGAAGTCATTCAAATGTTGGTTACGAGAAAAGTTGTCAAAGCAGTAAATTCGGGTCAGATTTAGGTCAGATTACGAGGTGTAAAACCCCCACTTAAAATTTGAATTAGGATTAGCCAACCTACAGGAGTTTATTTCTATGTGTCTATTAAAAATCCCCCAAAGGAGAGCTTCTGATTTTGAGTCTAAGTATAGTTTTTAGGTCTAAACTTTTTAGTGTGCGATCAGATCCGAAACTGAGTAGTTAAAGGTTTGATTTTATTTGGAGCACTTAAGAGTGGAAATAAATTAGTAGAAAAATCAGAGGGATAGTAAACTCATGATATTGAACCTGTGATCAATGTTTTAAAAACCGGGTTGACCCGGCCGGTTCAACCGGTTGAACCGTGAACCGGCTCGGAGACCGGTCCGAATGAGACCGGGTTTTTGCTTGTTTGAGAACCGGATTGAACCGCCGGTTTTTCGTTGACCCGGGTCGACCCGGTTTGATAAACCCGGCCGGGTCATGACTTTTTATCAAAAAAATATAACAAAATCTTTTTTTCTCAAGGATTTTTTTTAATGGACGTGTTGTATTTTTGGTTGTTTAGATTTTGTCTAGGTGTTTGTGGAAGCTGACAAAGATAACAGTGAGTTTCATAGTTCCATTTTTAAACTTATGTTTCTTGCGGGTATGGGAAATGAGTGAACAGAATAGTTTTAAAATGTTTTAATTTAGCTAACGTAGTTATGATTATGTGGTTTGATTGACGCATGGACTATTATGTAGCTATTATATATTATGTGCTAAGTGTTATTTGATTTGGATCGTGGGTAACGTTCCTACCCAGTGTTATGTGATTTGGATTGTGGGTAACGTTCCTACCTATTATTGGTTTCTCCTACTTTATGGGTAAGATCCTTGGAGGTGATCAACTCCTTGTGATATTGTGTGGATTCGGTACCAAGAGTTTGGAAATTTGGAATATCATTCCTCTCCATGACTATTAGTGGAGCGGCGAGGTACGCCTACCTCATTGTTTTATGGTTTGGATCGGCGGATACGTTCCGTCCTAATGTGATTGTTGTTGAATGCATGTTAGCATGTATAATAGCCAGCTTAATTGTCCTGCCATGTTTGTTTTGTTTTTATAATCACAGTAATTTATTTAAATCTTGTATTGGTGTCGTAAAACCTATGACTCTCACCAACCATTGTGTTGACGTTTAAGCATCATTTTCAGGTGAGCATTATGAAGATACTGAAGTTAATAAGAATGGCTAGAGAGACCGTTAGGCTGCATTGGAAGTTTTCATTTGATTTTGTTTCGTGTTTTGTTTGCATGAATTCTTGAATGTTTTAATAGGTTTGTGAGACATTTCTTTCTGTATTGGATGAGACTACTTTTTTCATTAATACAAGATGCCGTTCTTTTGTTTTCAGTATTTCCATGACACATCGTGTCTTTTATTTCTAGTTATGCATTTAGTGATTCTCTATTGTTGACACCATTGTGTTGTAATGATATCCATGATGTTACACCTTATGTTTCCACCTTGGCGGGGTATGACAGATTGGTATTAGAGCCTTTGGTTATAGAGAAGTAGGTGGTTGAGCCTGGACTATAACCTAGGGGTCCTTCATGTAGATGCATTTAGGGCTTCAGTGCTTAATGCTATAACTGCTATGCTTCCCCTCTATTTTTGCATAGCTTATATATCTCGTATTTTGCTACGTTGTCATTTTAGTTATTTTGTCTTCCATTATCTGATATGATATGTATTACTTTCTTAGTATTTTAGCTATGTTTTTCCCCTACCCGTAAGAAGTCTCGTTGGGGAACCGTTTTCCCAACTGGACTTAAGCGTTATAAGGAGCCTCTTGTGGAACCGAAGGAGATAGGATAGTTAATCGTTTGTCGGATGCATGTAATAGGGTTGGACCCGCGTAGTCTGGTGATTCTTGCAGAGGCAAAGTCAAACCCAAGCGAGGCCCAACATAAGTTTATCCCATCCTTTACCTCGTCATGTTGTTATTGATTATTTCTTTTGGATATTTCTTATTTTAGGAATTGTTGTGAGACCTTCGTTCCTTTGTGTCATTTCAACTTTATTTTGATACAGCTAAGTGGTTGTTTGATGGAGCATCCTTTATGTGTTAAGTTAGAGTGGTTTAAGAGGTGCAATGTGATATATGTGCTTATATGTGAATTATGATTGATATGGGTAATCTTGGAAGTGAGTACACGTGTGAAAGGAGGTACTCATAATTATGGTGGCCAACATAATTATAAAGGCATCACACATGTAGACTTGTGACCATGATTGCATTTATTTCTGTTTGGTTGTAAGGTGGTTGTGTAATATGTTTTTTTATTGATATGTGTGATCATGATAAGGATGGTGGTATGGGTAGAGAATTATTCTCTTACCCTAATTGGAGGATATGTTAAGTTGAGTTGTAGAGATAGTAAGTTTCCCTTCTATCTAGTATTTGTGGATACCTAGTAATGCTATTATAGAGGTTGCTCGTTTGCTCGGTTTTTTGTTTGGATTTCTTAAGTCTAAGCTTAGCATCCTTTCATCGTACTTTGTTAGTAAAGTATACCTGATTTTTCCTATTCGACGTCTCGATGTATATTGTTTGTTCGGAATCTGCTCTTTGCAGTTTATAGGCGCGTTATCGTAGTTCTTTCGATGCATTGATTACTCGTATGAGTATCAAACGTTTCTTTTAAGCACTAATTGTTCCTAACATATTAGTGTAAATCATTACTCCCTTGGTAATATATCCATTGGTTTTCGTAAACCGTTGGTGATGTGTTAGTATCGATGCTTTTAGGTTTGTTTTGTTGATCGTTATTTTAGATAAGTGTTGATCCACGATCTAGCTCATCTAAGATATCATAATCATGATCCAGCGGAATAACAAATAACACAATCATAATTAAGAACAAGGTGTTACTACTAAACCACAAGCCTTTTCATTATATTTGATTAGGATACAAATGCTTACTATACTACTAAGCTACTAATAAGCTAGCTACTAAAGCTAGGTATCTTACAAAGACTTGACGCCTAGAGTACACACACACACCCCTTTAGGTTTACATTGTGAATTGAATGAATGATAAACCTAGACGCCTACCCCTCTTTATATACTAGAGGGGTTAGGGTTTACAAGACAAAGATAAGATCAAGCAATTCAAAGGATGATTAAATGTCGTATGATATTATAGGGAATATAGTATGTGTCGTGTATAATTGTGTGTAGGACCGATTTTTTAAGGGAGAAGGAATGAGGTGTTTATATAGCACATCAACCCTAGTTGTGGATAACTCTAAAACCTTGAAGATAATCTTCAAGACTTTTAGCTTATCACAACTCTTCCATCTTATCATAAACACTCACCATTATCATTATAATTTGCACGTAAATCCCTTTCTAGAATCCTCCAAAATTTGCCACTTTTGGGAGGAGGACAAGTGTGAGTCCCAAACTGAATAGATCTTTGCAGCCTATAAAGGATGATAGCCAAAATGTATGAATACAGTTGACTATGTAGAAACACTGATTATGAATACTATGTGTTAATGCGGAATCTTAACACAAGTACTAAGAAGAACAATGAAAAACTAAATAATACTTTCTATTAATCTGCTTTTAGTGATTACAGATTGCTAACTATTTAGATATGATTTTGCTATGAGATATCTTGAGATCGTATCTCCAACTATGCCAAGAGGGATCCTTTTATAGACTAAGGATAAACCCTAACAGGCTTACAAAATACATACATATCTTTTCCTAAGATATCTCATACATATCTCTTAAACGGTACTAACTATTTTCTAATATCGGTACTAACTAACTGATCAGTACTAACTATTTGTACTGTCGGTACTAACTATAACTATCAATACTAACTATTTGTATCGTCGGTACTAAGTTAGGAAAACATAAATCCTAACAATCCTCCCTTAAACATGAATGTTGAACTCTTTTAACTTCATGTTTCTATAACTTCTTTAACGCATAGAGGATGTATCCAAACACTTTATCATTTCTTTATCTTTTAAACTATATCCTTCTTCAGCAGCAACTTTGTCTTCTCAGCAACACAGCAACATCTTTTCAGCAACAATCCAACTAAGTTAGCTTTGTAGTTTTTGGCAAACTACCAGCCATTAACGGATTTGATTTTCCTTTACCAGTAGCCGTTTGCTCTGGGATAGTTAACTCTTCATTTAAAAACATGGTGAGTTAATTACCATACAGTTTTTGGTAAACTGTCAACCATCAACGGAATTGATTTGTCTTTACCAAATACCGTTTGCATTTGGACTAGCCAATGCTTCATTGCCATAACATGGTGCATTGATAAACCATATAGTTTTTAGCAAACTATCAGCTATCAACAGATTTGATTAGTCTTTACCATGAACTGTTTGATCATGGACTAGCCAACTCTTCACCACAGAAGCAAGGTGAGTTGAGAACCTTACAATTTTTGGTAAATTGTCAACCATAAACGGATTTGAGAAGTCTTTACCATAAGCCGTTTGCTTATGGACTAGCCAGTTCTTATGCCTGTTAAGCATGACACAAACCAAAAGAAAAAAAAATAGAAAAATAATAAAGACTCAAACGAATGAAAAAGAAAGAAACAAAAAAAAACGTGTGATTAAAGAAACTAACGAAATATAAAAATTATGCCGAGTGATTATAAAAAAAAACTAACGAAATATAAAAAAAACTATAATAAGCCGAATCAATAAGCTCAATAAGCAACGAAACCACAAACACTATACCCACCCGTGGCGATTGATACCAAATGTTATCCCAAAAGCTTAATCCATTTCACAACATAAGCTATACCAATAAGCAAACAAAGATAGAAAAGAGATAAGGAAAGTGAAAGATTATTAGAGAGAAATAAAGAGGTGGAAGATTACACACACACAAACTATGCAAATGGTAACCAACACCCTCTCCATGTGTGGAGAGGGTTCTATTTATACCCTTGAGCCATGAGTGGCTTATGGGCTTTCTAACTTGGGCCGGGCTTGGCTATTCTTGGGCTTTGAGCCCGAAACATGGACAATATTAGATTACAATCCAAGCCCGTTGAACCCGACTAGCCTATTACTTAACAAGACTAATTACGACTAATAAGACCGATAACATTCTTGTTCGACTTATATAAAATTAAGGCTAACAACATAGATATAGATAGCATTGATAGAAGTTGCGTGTGCTCGTTTACTTTAGAGATGCAAGTTACGTTGCAAAATGAGATAAAACAAAAAATTTCTCTGTATAAAGGTGGTGTATATATAATAGATGGATAATATAGCGCATATAATTTAATAGATGGATAATTACATTGATGAAAATTGCGGGTTGTTATAGTCTCCCTCCCTTAAAGGAAATCTCGTCCCGAGATTTAGTCGAATGATAGAGTGTAAAAGTTCAGAGATTTATTCATATGAGGGTAATATTGACAATGATTTCATGAAGTAAGGGATTTGTTCGTACAAACGGATCACAGATTGTCATATACTTAAGCCTACTCATTTATAATTTGTCACTTACAAAAAGAGGCGTCCCGATCCTTGTAACTGAGAAATTATAAATTCATAGTTCGGTAATTTATAATTTCCTTATTCAAATGAAGAAGCGTCCTAATTCATTTCAATAAGACGATTATAAATCATCCTACCTAAGCATAAAACATGATATCAAAATGGTGATGTGTAGAAGATGATATGATTTTTCAAAATCATAAGAAGCGATGGGAAGAGTAATGAGACATTAATTGCACAGATGCCCATATTATCAGTCGAGGATCTTTGTTGTTGCATAAGTGTTTCAAAGGTAGGAGGCGATTATTCAGAGTTGAATATAATAGAACTAATGGGATTGACAAACGATGTCAAGTTTTGATATCATCAGACATCAAGGCGTAACGGAATTACCACTTTATTATTTCATGGATAACTTTATCTTACATATCTTACATCATTAAAACTTTACAAGTGTTGACACTTATGCTACGTGTCTCGTGGTAGGATTCTAGATAAAAGTAATAAATGACAGGATAGTAGCTTGGTGTTTGGGGTTTTTAAACTTATGAAGTGGGTTTCAGAAGATCCTTCATATATAACTGGTGGCGAACTTGAATATCCTCGAGAGTTGTTTCTAGGGTAGAAATCCTAAAGTGAACAAAAGCAATCTTGTCTCTTAGTAAGTAGGCTCCCCTGTGGCCCTGTTGTTTGCTTTTGAGCATTGATTTGCATAATGCCCTTTCTCTCCACAGGCATTACAAGTTACGGATACTGGTTGTAGGTTGTTTCCAGTGGTTGGTCTTTTGTTTCTGCAGTTCCTGGTCAGATGACCTACCCTGTTGCAAGTCTGACACTTGACAGTGCAAGGTCCTATGTGATGCAGGGTGCACCTTTCACAAAAAGGTCGATTTCCAGTATACCCATTGGTGGCAGCATAAGTCCTGAAGGTTTCTTGCCTTCTATTCTGTTGATGGTGTTCATGGTTACGGTTGTTATTGTTGCGGTTATCTTGGTAGTTGTTGTTGTTGTGATTTTTGGGGTAGTTGTTGTTGTCGGTGGTGTTTCTTCTATCATCAAACTTTCGTTTATGATCATTGGCTTCTTGCGCATAATTGTGTTTTACTACCTGCTCCATCAACCTCTGGGTTATGGTAATGGCTTCCTCCAAAGTTTGAGGCTTCGAAGCAGTAACATTTCCTTCAATACTTCTGGGTAATCCCCCGATGAAGACTTCCATGAGTTTCTCAGAATTTGGCACCATGTTTGGGCATAAAACTGCCAATTCCTGGAATCTTCTAATATAAGTCTTGAGATCATTTCCTTTTACAACCAAGTTGTAAAATTCGTCTTCCATCTTCTTGACTTCAGTTCGAGGGCAATATTTATTGGTTAAGAGCCTTTTCAATTCGGTCCAGGTGATCCTGTTGGCTTGTTCTATCCCAATAGGTTGGGCATATGCATTCCACCAAGACAAGGCATCATCGGTTAAAGTACCAGTAGCAAATGTTACATTTCCCCCAAATTCGATTTACTCTCACTCACACACACACGAACAACTCAAGAACACACCAAGAACCCTAGTTCGTTAACTACTCACCCACACCCTAATTAACCATAGGGTTAATAGCCCCCTCACAACCCGTAACCCATCCATCACTTTCAATTAAACCTTAACCCATTCCACCCTGGCTGAAAGAAGGATTCTCATTGGGTGATGTGACGTGTGTGATTGCTTACACTCACATAACTAACACACCAAGCCACGTCAATGATCCGGGTTATACACACCTATTAAATCCTACGGCTTACAAGGAGAGAGAAGAGATGGAGGGCCAAGATGAAAGAGAAAAGAAGGATCGAGAAGAAGGAGGTTAGCTCAAGCTTGGGGTATAAAAACCCCCCTCATTCCAGCACTCGAAATAATTTTTTAGTGGTTAATTTTTAGTTTAAAGTTGTTAGTAGTTTTTATGTAATTTCAATCTCATGTTATTTCATTTCGTATTGTAAGAAACTATTTCAGTTTTAATAAAAGATTTATTTCATATTAATTTGTGTTTCATTTAAATTCTGTCAATCGGTATTAAGAAACAACGAAGTAGAACGGGATTGCCATTTATATTAAGAACAACTTGCCTTAGTACTATACATAGTCAAAATTTGACAAGTGTTTTTATTTATACCACACATCCCGTGGCTAGGTTCTAAGGGCGGCGAAAGCTATAACTAGGATTTAACTTAATAGATCCGATGGTCCTTCTGGTTGATCTGAGTTCATTGATGCATTTAGAAGTATTTTTCCTTATCTTCTTGATAACGGATTTGGATATCGTTGATGATGTGTTCTAGATCAGTAATTCTGAAGCGAGCCAGAGAAATTTTGTGGTTATTTCCCATCTGCTTCTTTTGGAGTTTGGAAATTTGAGCACGATCTTGTTGGAGTTCAGCTTCCAAATTGTCAAAGTCTTGTTGGATAATCACACGTCTTTTTCCGAGTCCTTCGATTTTATCTTCTATGTATTCAATACGATCGAGAGAGAGTTCATCAAGATGATTCAGAATTTACTCGATTTGTTCCTCATGACATTCTATACTTGTCTTTTGGGAGCTTTCTCCTATCTCAAAGTCTTGAGGTAGGGCAGAGGTAGATGAGGATGATCGATCACAACCTCGTTTCTTTGGTGGTAGTCATTCCTCAGGAAGAAAGAATTCTTGAGGATTTAGCATTGATGTTGGAGTTTGGAGGAGGGATAGGTAATTTTTCAGCATAGAATGCTTGCATAACTTTCATGTAGGGATCATCATGAAAGAGCGAACGAGTTGGTGAAACCATTGGAATTACGCCAAATGGGTTTGAAGAGCTAGAATAAGTTTTTCCCGGTGAAGCTGGGAAATAATCTGGGGAAGCCGAGAGATAGTTCGGGAAATTTGAGGAAAAGGCATCCTCAACATTGGAAGTAGGATGGTGGGGAGAAGACATCGTTCTGTTAACAACCCAGTAGTAAATAACATAAGTTATTTATATAATAGTAAGTATAATAGTTTTTATCTTTAACATGGGCTATTCCGAAAGATGTAGCAGCACGGAGGACTTTCTTGGATGGAAAAGAAAAGTAGTTATAGTTAAGGTTTTTGACCTCATTCTCTATAACCGTGGCTCTTGATACCAATCTGTAACACCCCCATTTTGACAAATATAGCAGCGGAAGCTAATCTGGGGTATTACTTCATAGTACAACAGTCATAATCATAGAAAACAACTCAAAGAGAACTTTTTTTGGAAAATTTTGTTATCATTCATTTATTCATCAGAGTTTTACAAAAGGACAGGTCCCAAAATCTAAAAACATAAAGTTTGAATGATAACAGTTTAGCCATCTTCAAGTCCGTGCCACTCCGTGCCATGGTTGCTCAATTACCTGAGATAAACATGCTAAAAAGTCAACACAAAGGTTGAGTGAAATTCATAGGTTTATAATAAATAGTGTGAATACAAGTTCAATAGTGGGTTACGTTGTTATACACCTATAAGTATAATAATTGCAATGAGTACAATTATTATCGAAAACAGTATTAATAGTGTATTATTGCGTCTAAGCTCATGGCATACAAACTGACTTGTGTATATATCAATAACGATATATATAATGATAATGGCCCCCGTGTAGGTAATTGCCATATACCTATAAGATTCAAATATAGTGCGTTTGGTTACCTATCCGGCTAACATAAACGGGATTCGTTAATCCCGATAGATCTATCCACAATATTCGCGTTCACTCGCAAGTGATTAATGGTCCATGATAGTGGGGTCTTTTGGTATAAAGGGACTTAGATCACAAGCAATAATATATCAAGATAGCATACATTTGGAAAACACTTGTATTCATAGTTTATAGCATGTATCCCCCTCACGGGTTTATGAAAACATTCAAGAGATTTAAAAGTGAGGCTATGAACTCACCTTAACAGTACAGGGAAATCTGATTGATGGCAAAATTTAAGAGTTTGAAAGTAAAACGCTTCCACACTACCCCCCACCCCGCAAATCCCCCCGGGGCAAAAGAAAAATGGGCGGAAACACCAAAACACCCCCCCCAAAGAACCCCTCCCTACACGCAACCTGGGATAATATGTCAAGTCTTAGTGTGATTATCAAATCTTCATAATGTTTTATCATATTTGATTTATTAATTTATGGATTTAGTGTATCACTGTTCCGGCTTTCGTTTTATGTAATCCAGAGGTCATGTGGTATCGTTTGAGGAGTCAGGGTACTTTAAATCGTAAACCCAACAAACTCGTCAAGACGAATACATTAATGGAACCCCTCACATGAAATTTCCTAGTAACGTGATACGATAAGATTTTAATGTTTTTTCAAAAGCTAGTTGATGATAAATTACGTTTAATATATAACGTATTTAATTTAAAATGCGTCGATCGATAATTAATAACGATAAATGTGTCGGGTTTTAATAAAATCGAGTTTGATAATGTTTATCTATATTTTTATAATTTATATAAAAATATATTATTTTATATTTTCAAGAATACCAAATTGGCAATATATACCCTTGATTCATAAATATTTACAAAACTAGTCCTTTTTAATATATAAAGTATATATTAAATAATCCCTTGACTTTAGAACTTGGCAAAACATACCCTTGAAGTTATAACTTTAATAAAATGTCAATTTCAGCCCTTGTAGTTAATAATTTCAAAAAGTTACAATATATACCCCTTTGCATGAAAATATTTACAAAACTAGTCCAAAATTACATGCAAGCTTATTTTAAGATTCCAAAAGTAATTTGCAGGTTATAGCTTATTAGAATAAGCTAAAATAAGATGTTTTAACGTAACGAAAGTTTAGAATAACGATTCGTTAAGCTAGAAATCAAAACGGGTCGTTTTAGGGTTTTAAAATGAAAACGTCTAGGTTTTAAGCTCAAATCTTTTTAAGACTTGATAAATGTTTATAGAAATGTTAGATAAGCTTATTAGAATAGCTTATAACAACAGCTTATAGGTTTAGCTTATGGATTAAAAGAAAACGCGTTTTTAGGGTTTTTAGGGCACGTTTGGTTTTAGAAATTAAGAACGAGTGGGTGTGAGCCTCAAGGCTTTTAACAAAGGTGTAAACATGATCATAAGACACTAATTAAAGATGTAAAACAGAAAACAAGCTTGTAGAACCTGGATTCGAGCTTGTGGCTTTGAAAATGGGTCGAAAATGGTTCTTAGCACTCGTACGCCTAGGATTTGACCTTCGGGGATTCAAGACTTCGTTTTCCTTGGTTTCTTAGCTTCTCTTCTGCTATTGGGACTTCCTTGATCAGACTTGGGACTCCATTGATAGAGAGAAATGAGATTTGAAAGGTGTGAATTGAAATGAGGGGTGTGCGTCCCCTTTTATAGTCGAATGGAACTTGGTGCCCAAGATTAGGGACTTGCTTGGTGTCATAGCTACATTAGCTGATTCATGGGAGCTAGGAAGGTGAGTATTGAGAGCTAGAATGCTAGGATTGCAAGGTGGGAGGTCTTGGGGTGGTGTTTGTGTCCGTGGCTAGAAAGGAGCCACAAGGGAGGTGATGTGGCCAACTTGGTGAGCAAGTAATGAGGGGAGGTGCTTGTAAGCAGCTTATAGATGAAGTAGCTTAGTCATGGAGGTGTGTGGATGCATGGTTGGGATTTAAATGGGTCAAAATAGTTAAAAATGGGTCGCGGGTTGGTTTATGGTTCGGATTAGGGTTTCTTACTTTTAATTCGTGTACATTAGATTAGAAAGGAGGGAAATAAAGTTTAAATGTCGTGCATTGATAGCTTGTACCTTGTACTTAAGAGTTTGTACGAAATTTCTTAGAAAAACAGAGTTAAAACGGCTATTTTGAATGTCATGCTTTAATGACTTATACATTGTGCATTAAGGGACTTGTACCTTATTTTGGAGGGAATTCATATTTGAATTTGATGCTTAGATTACTTGTACACTTGCCTTGATTGCTTGTACATTCATATTGATTGTATACTTTGCATGAAATTAGGGTTTAGGCATAAACGTTAACGGTTTATGTTCATTTGATATTATCGTCGTGAAAACTACGTTAAATAGATAACGTATATGATAAAATAGATAATAGATTGTTGACTTGACATGTTATGATGTTTGCTTGACATAAATATTGATAGAGATTGCATAGGTTGTTGCGTGAGCACGTTTACTTTAGAAATGCAAGTTACGTTGCATATTGAGATAATGGTGATGCAAGTTACGTTGCATGATAAAAGAATAGTAATGCAAGTTACGTTGCATTATGAAGCAAAATTTCCCTCCGTAAAAAGTGGTTAATATATAATAGAGGATATTACATGATGAAAATTTTGGGTTTGTTATACGTCCTACTACTGTGTATACAGGCATTCATACATACATGGAGTTGGATACTTCTTGATCATTATGCCCATATGGTTACTGGCGATATCCTTTATTCTTTCTCCATTCATTTTCAACCCCTCGGGGTTCAAGTTAGAGAATAAGCTAACTAACCCTAAATCTAATGGACCCAAGCCCACAATTGGGTTTGGGCCATAATCTAATCGTCTAATAGGTTTAGGGTTAGTTAGCTTATTCTCTAACTCGAACCTCGAGGGGTTGAAAATGAATGGAGAAAGAATAAAGGATATCGTAAGTAACCGTATGGGCATGGTAATCAAGAAGTATCCAACTCCATGTACGTATGAATGCCCATATACACAGTATACGATCAAAAGGAGTAGTAGTTTGCCTCCTTTCGTGAAGTGGCTTCTAAAGTAGATCTTGTATATGTCCGAAAATAATACACAGTGAAGAGCAAAACCTCTCCCAGTAGCTCTATAATGAGCACCGCCGTGCAACAGCGTTCTTCCGAAGAAGTGGGCCTTGGATCCCAAACCGGTCATAAAAAATACAGCGGCCTCAAAACTTGCATACGTGCCAAATTGGTGATAGCAGATGCTACACCGTGGTTCAGAATTGCTTCTGCTATCATCGGGAATGCCAAAAGGCATCCATACTGCGTATACTGATGCTGATTGGGCTGGTTGCCTTGTTACTCGTCGGTCCACATCCGGATATTGTGTGTTTCTTGGTGACAATCTTTTATCATGCTCTACGAAACGTTAGGTTACCTTGTCTCGTTCTAGTGTTGAAGCTGAATATCGAGGTGTTGCTAATGTTGTTGCTGACACTGCTTGGATCCGTAATTTGCTACGTGAGCTTCATACTCCTCTATTTACTGCTACCTTTGTCTATTGTGACAATGTTAGTGATGTATATATGTCTGCAAATCCGGTTCAACATTAACGCACAAAACACATTGAGATCGACATTCATTTTGTTCGTGACTTTGTTGCTTCAGGACAAGTTCGTGTTCTTCATGTCCCTTCAAGATTCCAGTATGCAAATATTTTTACGAAGGGCCTACCCACCGCTTTATTTATTGAGTTTCGCTCCAGAACGTCCGAAGATCTCCCGCTCACACTGAGGGGGAGTATTAGCCGTGTATAGCCTATGGGCTTTTCATAATAGCCTTCCAACATTTAAAGTCAAGTCAACATTTAATATTCAAGTCAAGTCAACAATCAACATTCAAAGTTAAGCTAACTAACCCTAAACCTAATGGACCTAAGCCCACAATTGAGTTTGGGCCATAATCTAATCGTCTAATAATTACATCTCTTAGATGGATAAAATGTCATTTAGTAGCCGATAGGTATATGTCACTTGGATTCAAGGAATGATTTGACTCCCAATTATAGTTTGGTACAATCGATTTAGCATTAAAAGTGGACCACAACTAAGGGTGTGTTTGGTATGAGCCTTTTAAGCACTGGGATGGACTAAAAGTAAAAAACTTTGTTTGTTATATGTTTATGGGTTTTAAAATAAGCATTCAAACTCTTAAATGTGAGTTTTTCAGAATTCCTGATAGAGAACCCAGGTTTTACGTATCTTTAGAGCTGCAAAATTATTTTCAACCACTAGTTTATTGCTTTTTTGTATTATCCTCTTAATTGTTTTTGTCCTCATATGACAAAATATGACCCACATCTAAGAATAATTTACTAAATCTGCCGTGAACCAAACATGAATTTTGTTATACTCATAATTAATCCTAAGCTACTAGATTATAATCTAAGCTCACAGTGAATTTTAACTTTGTACCAAACGCACCCTAAATACCGACTAGATTATAATCTAAGCTCACTGTGAATTTTAACTTTGTACCAAACGCACCCTAAATACCGTGGATCCAAATCGATTAGGTGGGTTTTGAAGATTGAAACCAAATGCGGACCCCTTGTTCAATAAAATAACAATTTCTAATTAAATATCATTATGTTTTTTATTTCATTTTTTTTAATTCCTAAACTAAATCCTAATATAATTTCAAACCTTTTTACAAACCAAACGGACCCGACCCTCGTCTTCAAACTCTTGATTTTTTTCCTTTTTCATTTTATAAAAAATTCGCCTTGCTTTGTTTTTAATAGGGGTGCAATTTTTGACACGACACGATAAATGACACAAACCCAACACGAAGTTAAACATGTTTGGGTTAAGGATAAACAAGTTTGGGTTAAAAAGATATCAACCTGTCTAACCCGTTTAACTAACGGGTCGTGTTTGGGTTGAGTAAATACTAAACAAGTCAACTCATGAACCCGTTTAAGTGTGTGTGTGTATATATATATATATTTCTACCTATATAATAGACAAGTTATGAATTAGTGCATGATGACTGGGCATGATGACTAGGCAGTTTAATGCTGACTCAAAGGGTATTTTTGGAACAAAAATCTGACTAGGCAATGATACATGTAAAATGAGGGGTATTAAGGTCACTTTGATTCTTCCTTAATAGCCTGCTATAATTTCTCACCACATCTCAGCATATTCAATCGACAGTTACGCCAATCTCTCTCAATCTTGAAAATCATTTCCAAAGTTATCATATTCATTCACTATGTTCAATTGATTTTCAAATTCATATACATGAAATCATCCAGTTTCAATTTTTAAAACTTAAAACCTATGCTTCAATTCCACCGATTCAATTTTTAAAACTGAAGGTATGCTTCGATCATGTATGATCTTCGTTCTTGGTTTCGTGATGACGAGTTTTGATTAAAGACCACAACAAGATGAGAATAATTAGGGTTTTAAATAAAATTATGATTAAAGGTAATGATCTGATTATAGGGATTTTGATACTTCAATTTTTGTTATGAATTTATGATGATTTATATTGTGTGATTGTGAAATTAGGTGTTTGCATTGATGATTGGATTTGACGGTGCGGTTAATTATCTGGTATAGTATGTATCCCCATTTGCTTTTCCGAAATTTAATTGTTGACTTTTTTTATATGGAGTCATTGATGCTAAGATTATAGGTGGGTCATGGCGTTTGGTTGCTTATCCGGTATAGTATAGACTTCCAGTAATAATATTTACTGATACACCGGTAGCTTTTTCTGATTTCAAAACATAGGAGCTTGGACAAGTATGTGTAAGTTATTAAATCCTCAAAAGTGATGCGATGGTCAAAACGAGCATAATCATAAGGAAATTGACTACGCATCGTGCAACATATGAATACCTAAAAGGAAAGATATTAGATGCTTTTCATGATGTAACAAGATAAACACAAGGGCATGAAGTCAACCCAGACCTATACTTTAATTGTACTACTCTATAATAGGTAAAATGCTCTTTAAGTTATTTACTTAAATACATGTTCATGTTATGCATATTTTTGTTCTTCTTTGTTGTTCCTGTTCGATTTAATTTTATTGTGTGTTGTTTTCTTTGACACGACAATATCAATCAAAAGTAAAAAAGCAGTGTGCACTTTGAATGGTAGGATCTTCTAATGATTAGCTACCACTATGGAAAGTGGTTTGTAATAGATGGTTTTAATTACAAGTAAAGCCGCAATTGACTATATTTAATTAATCCTTCTAAAGATGTCATTTGTTTTGTTTGGTTTATATATTTAAGTGTATGGTCCGAATCACATTGTGGAATTTCACACTTAGAGTTGGCTCTTCTAAGTTTTCTTTGTATTATATTTTTGCAAATATCTTGATTGTTTAGAAACAGATTACAAGGCAGAATGAATAATTCATAATGATAATCACTCTCTTTTTTATAATACAATAACCAAATCTTAGAAGATGCTTCCTCTTTAATGATCAAAATGCGATTTCTGAAATTGCCCGGAACTTAAAAGCAACACGCTAAACAACTACTATAACACATTATTAATTTGGTTTTGGTCAAGGAGCGAATTTCTTGGATACATCAGGGCACTTTCCATGTCATTACTTTGCAGTTTTGCATTTCTTCAACATTCGTAGATTGCTCTAAATATAAGTATATAACATGATTGTGGAAATTGATTATGTTAAATGTCGTCTTTACTTTATTTCCTTTAATATATTTACTTATGTTTGAGAAAATTTGTTCTATCGGCTTTTTGTTCTAATTCACAGTTTGAGTTTTTTAACACAACCAATTTTCTTCAAATTGACAGAAGTTTGACCCTGTCCAAACCTAAATCCGGATCATCAGGAAATAGAGGAAGGGAGATGCCACTTACAGAGCCGGTAACTACTATTATTGCTTCATGGTCTATGTTGTTCGATTGTGTGGTTTTAAGATATCTACTATTCACAGGTTAATAATGTTCTTTATCCATCGCTTGTGACCTTAAATTTTTTTTACAATATTCTTACAAGTCATATTATCTTTGTGCAGGGATATCTTGAAGACTATGTTGCAAATAAAAGAATAGCACATATATTATATCAGGTGAGTACAATCTAAATCCACATAAACTCTTTTTCAGTTATTAATTGATGTGTACTATCCCACAATTTGATAGATGCAAACACTCGGATCATATTCATGACTCTCAACGCGCTTACACTATTCGACACTCGATCGGAAACCCAGATTATGTTTATTTGACTAGAGGAACTGTGTGGGATCTTGGGGTTGTTATGCTTATTAGAACTCTCTCTGCAGCTGTGCGCTCAACTCGATGACCCTTGGCCTGAGATCTAGAGAGAACATATCATCTTTCACTTATATATCGCGCGTGTGTGTTCTATTCTTAGCGATCTATGCGCACACGAGAAGATTGTGTCCGCCTAATAAGCGAGCATCTCTTAGCTGTGACCGACATGCGCCTAGATTCAGACCTTCAACAACCAGATTTAACTCTTTCACTAGAACTTATATCTCTGTGCACACTTACATGAAGAGGCGCGTTTCCAACTGACTGAGAGATATGGACATGCTCCTACGCGGTAAATGAGTATTGGGATTTGGGATGGTGTGGGGGAGGGTGTGTTTATTTATGGTGGTAGATGTGGAATGTAGGTGTGGGGATGGGAGTATTGTAGGAGGGGGGGTGTGTGGGAGGTTAGAGGAGCGATAGGTGGTGTGGTTTGAGGGAGGAGTGAATATGTATGGTTAGGTGTTTAATTGTTTGGATTATTATTGGTGGGGGGAGGGGGTATGGGGTTTATGGGGGAGATTGTATTGTTGGGTAATGTAAAGTTGTTATGGGGGGGTGGGAGGATGGGTTGGAGTGATATTTTGTGGGTATGATGGTATGGGGGTTTTTGGGAGGTATGGGGTTTTGAGGTGGGAGGTAATTGTTTTTATTGTTTAATGGGTAGGGGGGATGATTAATGGGGTTGGAATTGGGGTTATGGGGGGTTATAAGGTGTTGGGAGGGAGACAGATCTCAACACACAAGGCAACACACGTGGGGTGCACGGTCAAGGGCGCTAAGACAAGATCTACGACACACACTGCGCGAATTTAATTCCTCACCGACACACTAAGGTGGAATCACATGTCAAGAAACGGCTCATACGGGCAGATATAGTGTAGGGTGGGGGGTGTGATTAATTGGGGTGTGTGTTAATGGATTGTGTTAGTGGGGGAGGGGGAGTGTAAAGGGGGATTTTGGGGGGGGGTGGATTTTGGGTGGATTGGTGGTATGTATTGTATGGTAGGTGGGATGAGTGTTATGAGGTATGGTATGTATGAGGGGGGTTATGGTGGGGGGGGTAGTTGGAGTATTTGGTGTGTAGGAGGTGGGTGATGGGTAGTGTGTGTAGGTGGGGTGGTGTTTTGTGTAGGTGTGTTGGTGTGGTGGTGGTATTGGGGTGGAATGGAGGATTTATTATGAGGATGAATGTGGTAAGTGTTGGAAGTAGGAAGTGGATTTTTAATTGATGAGGGGGGGGGGGGGGGGGGGGGGGGGGGGGGGGGTTTGGGTTTTTTTTTTGAAAAAAAAAAATAAGTGGAAGATTGGAGGGGTTGTTAAATGTATTGGGAAGAAATTATTGATGGATATTAAATAGTGGTAGTAAGTGGGTTAAGGTGATGTGGTGGGTTGGTGATGGTGTATAGTGGAGAATTTAATGTGGATAAACATATGAGAGGTAATGAGGTGGTTATTTAGTGGAAGTGTGATAATGTATTTTGAGGATAAGAGGAGTGAGATAAGTGTGTATGAGAGGGTATTGAGTGTAATGTTGTGTATAGGTTATGGGAGTGTTGGTGAAAGTTAGGTATGTAGTTGTGGTGTGGTTGGAAGTATTGAAATGAGGTGTGATGTGATTTGTTGGTGTGGAGTTTGGTGTTAAGAGGTGTGGATTTTGTGTAGTATGGATGTGTGTGGTAGGGAGGGAGATTATGATTAATATTAAGTGGGTTTAAATTAGTGGAAAGGGGGGAGATTATAGTGAAGGGTAATAGTTTAGGGGATGAGGTAAAAATGAATGTTTAATGTGATAGATGAAGGACAGGTATGAGTGGAGGAAGGTTGTAAGTTAATAAATAATTAAAGTAGTTTGATATTAATGGTGGGGTTGTGATTAATGTGAGTAGTTGGGTATGAAGAGTGGATTAGAATAAAGATGTGGTGTGGTGTGTAGGGTATGGAATATAAGGTGGTAGATTGTGGAGGAAGTGTGGGATAAATGTGATGTGTGTGGGGTGGAGGGGATAGTTATGTGGGGGGGGGGTGAGAGGGGATGGTGTAAATTAATGGGGTGAAGGAGTATGTGAAGTTGGGGGGGGTGGGTTGGAGGGATAGGAGGTGAGGTGTTGGTGTAGGAATTTTGTGATTGGGTTTGGGGTAGTAATGGGTATGGGAATTTTGGGGTGGGTGGAGTATAATAGGATGGTAGAAGGTAGTAAAATTGTATGGTTGAATGTTGGTGGTGGTGTGAATTGAGAGGTAATGTGTGTGGGGGAGGTGTAAATTAGGTAGGTGGGATTAAGGTGGTTATGAATGTTGGGGATATAGGGTGTTTAGTTGTAGATATGGGAGTGGTGGATAAATGTAGTGTGTGGTAGGATTATTTGATGAGGGTTAAATTGGGAGTAAGTTAAATGTGGTTGTAGTGTAGAAGGGGGGGGTGGTAGGGAGGGTAGGGATGGATGGGTATGGTGTGAGTGGTTAGGGTGTTTGGAAGGGTGTGAGTAGTTTGGTGGGATGGGGAGGTTAGTTTATGGGTATGGGGGTGAATTTGTTTATGGTGGTGGATATGTTGGGTTAGGGGTTGGGTGGGTGAGATGGGTGGATGGGAATGGGGTGTTTGTGGTGTGATGTATTGGGGTGATAGAGGGGTGGGGTGAGATGTGGAGGTATGGTGTGGGTTTTGTTGAAGTTATTGTGTTGGGGGGTTATTTATAAATGTAGAGTTTGATATAAGTTCATGGATTACATTATGCGACACACATATTTGTCTTCAGCAAGACACACACACACACACACACACATAACAACTCAGAATGATAACTACATAAGATAGTGCAACGTCACATCTGCCAAAAACTAGAGATCATGCAGAGTAATTAGTCCTGCGAGAATCTCAAGGAAGATTTCACTCATCACCAAGAGTACAATTAAGAGACTTTATAATGTGGTGTATGGTTGGTGGAGAGAGATTTTCATATACTGAATTCTAGTGTAGTGCCGCATATCCTCTCGAGCGACTATTCACAGGTCAAAGCTCTAACGTGACACCAGGCTGTCGTGATGGATATAGTAACTGGATAGCCTACTAAATTGTCATACTTTTGCTGTGGTATATATCGTATATGGTGCGATACATCTAATATGAATTACAAGTTTACAGATGACTTTCACACGGACTATTAAGTAATATGGGAGAGGGAAGACGACTGGTACATCATTTTACATACACTCACTGGATGGTCAGAACTCACTGTGACACACCGTTGATTTGAGTGTACTGCAATTGGCAGTATGATCCGAGTAAGATCGAATCAAGGCGCAGATATTGAGTTGATAGCACCAGCTGTGACGAAGATGTGGATAGACTCACAGTATTTGATGGAACAGGAGTGTACATCATATACGAGGATGAGTCCAGAATTTATAGTCGATACATGGTAGTGGAGTTTGGTCATGTGCATATTTATGTCATCTCAGGAGTGGTGAAGGATTGTCAGATGGATGTTGAACGATAATTTTGTCTACACAGATAATGGTGCTAGACTATATCTTTAGGGTCAACTAAGCTTCCGCCTACGTGTATATCTCCCTACTAAGTGATCGACTTTTACGTAGTCTAACAATGAATTAGGTTTAGTTTGCAGTTAATTATAGTAGGAAACTTAGGTATTAACAAGATGCATACTATGATCATTTGTACTCAATGCATACCGGGACAAAAAGCCGATTGTGATCACTTCATTGTTGAAAATTCTGTACAGTAATTCAGGGTCAAAAGCATAGGAGGAATCGGCTGCAGCTACATGAAGGGTGGATGCATGTTTACTATTTTTATATAATGCTTACTTTTTTTATGAAATATCCTTTGTGTAGTTAATTTCAACTTTAATGGTCTTCTTCACCTTTTGCTGACATTATAGCTGATACATCCACCATACCCCCATGCTACATGACCCTGAGGAAAACATACAGATTAATCGGCATTGTTAACTCATTGTGAAGACTTGGCATAGACCAAAAAAACTGCACACCTGGAAACAATAACAAAAGTGTAACAACCATTTGACGTACAGTTTATCCTAATAAAACAATATTATCCAGTAATCAAAATACAGGTAAAGATAATATATGCATATGTAGAGGTATAGAAATCAAATGTACATTTTAGGGTGACTTTGCTGTCCAACTAAACAGGTATATTTATGAGCACAAAATAGCTGATACGTGGTTATGGTTGTTCATTATATTGTGTAGGTGTTGCAAGTCTTTGATTAAAGTCATGGTGTTTGTATTTGAATTGTTGGGCCCAAAACAACACTTGCTCATATTGATGTATGATAATACCTGGCCAAACTTAATCGCTGAAACATATATCTTAACGCCAGTGTCATCAATTATTTTTTAAGAAATCAGTGTTAGTTCAGAAATAGGAGTAATTTGGTGGCCAAATCATTTATCTGAATAACACACTTAATGGAGAAAATAAAAAAAGAGCTTAAGTACGATAGAAATCAAGGTGGATAGACCAAAACCAACAAAAATAAACAAAGACCAGTGCCAGCCCTGTACCTTAACTTAGTTGGAGAACAAGAACATGTTAGTGTAGTAGCCAATCTAATGTGACAACACTTGATATATATGTTTTGTATGAGCCATTTTAGAAAATTATGCTACAGTTACAACTATTCTAGGATAGACAATTAGGGAACAACACATCTATGCAATTTTGCTTATATAAAAGAGGCATGTCACCTTCCTTTCTAGAATAAACTCTTGAGCCCATTGCGAACATAATCTGACTCTAAACCCTTCTTAGTTAAAACTATTGCTAGGTAAAAAGACTTAACTCTTTCAATCTTTCTCTTCAAGTTCGTTGTAACCACTCTAAAAAGATGACCTTAGGATGTGTCTACTTTCGTTTTTAAACTTCTTTTTTTCTTCTCTTTTTAAACTTGATCAGACTATGTTTTCCAACAATAAAGCATATGTAACCTCGGGTGGCAGAGTTGGTAGTACTTAGTCCAATACCGCATATGTAAATTAGCCCCTTAGACAAAAAGATGTCGTATAGGCCCAACAAGAGTTCCATGTGTTTTGAAATTAGAACAAGCAAGATTAACCGCGCGTTGCTGCGGACGTTAATTTTTCGCGCGTTGTTGTTGGGCATTAATTTTTTTTTTTTGGTTTATTTTTTCGGTCTCATGTTTAATAGTTTGTTTTTGTTCTTATATAAAATGACAATCGCGCGTTTTTTTTTTTAGTTTTTTTTTGCCAATGAACAGTAACCGAGCCCATTGGGCCGGGGTACTGTAGCGCTACTGTAGCACTGTTCTTTTTTTTTTCTTTAATTTTGTGCGAGTTTATTTTGTCGGTCTCATATTTAATAGTGCGGGTTTACTTTTTCAGTATAGTCAATTCGGAAATGTTACCGCGGGTATTTTTTTATAATTGGGCCGGCCCAAATTTTTGGGCCTGTTTAAGTCAATTAGGAAATGTTACCGCGGGTATTTTTTTATCTGAATGCGTCGGTACTTTTGTAACATTTTTTTCCTCCCTATTTTGTGCCGACAATTTTAAATAAAAAAAAAAAAAAAAACTAATTGGGCCGGCCCAAATTTTTGGGCCTGTTGAAGTCAATTCGGAAATGTTACCGCGGATATTTTTTTATCTGAATGCGTCGGTACTTTTGTAACATTTTTTTCCTCCTTATTTTGTGCCAACAATTTAAAAAAAAAAAAAAAAAAAACTAATTGGGCCGGCCCAAATTTTTGGGCTAAATTTTTTGGGCTTTTTTGGCCCAGCACTGTAGCACTGTAGCAGTGCTACAGTGCTTAAGATGAATAGTGAATTTGGTCCCAAAACGCCGTCGTTTCAAATCTCTAATGTGTAAGAGTATAATAGTGGTTGCGTAAAATGGTAGTAATTCTTGATTATAAAAATGCTTTTCAAAATATTCGCAACTTGGTCCACTTTAGTTTTGCTTTTGGTAAGTGTGACATTGTTTTTGATACAAGTTATCTACTTAAATGGATGTATTTCATATTCAAAAGCCATAAGCAAACTAGACAACCAGAGGGTCAATGTCAAAATGCTAATCGAACAAGTCAACTTGCATTAGGCTTAAATATGTTCTATCGGCAGGCGTAAAATGTATCTTACTTAGTTATCATTCTCCTTACCTTTTTTGCAGCCAATCTTTGAGTTGTTTCTATAAAGGTCGGTTTTCTCACATGGACATGGTTGCTCAAAGAGTCAAGACGAAAAAAAGGTTTGAAGGTTCTTTTTGTGACAAAGATAGTGAATACACAAACTCCACAACAAACGTGTTGTGGAAAAAGAATTTTTACTTCGTATATAAATAATGATCATCCGTTTTATTTTTGCACATTTTTCGTTGTTCTTTTTACATATATTAAGTGCACACTTTCCTTCTTTTTCAATTTATGTGTTTAAAATATTTTTCGTTATTCATTTATGTACGTCCACTTATAATTAGTAAAGTAATATTATAAACGTTGTTTATAAATTAGTTTTATTTCGTATTTGAATTCTTTTAGCATTGATTTGTGTGTAACTAAATGCTTCATTATGGTTTCAATATATATCACACTATATGTTTTCCTATCTTTTTTCAAACTTCTGCATTTTTTTATAAAGGGCGGGCTATGAAACTAGTGTGTTTATATATATATATATATATATATATATATATATATATATAATCCGGATCGATTGAGAAGGTTTCTATTTTGAGAAGATTGAGAAGGGGTTATTTTTTTTTCCACCAAAAAAAAAATTTTGTGATAAGAAATTTTTTGTAATTTTTTTTTTTTAATTTGATTCAAGTTTTTCAATCGTGTAAAACTCATTTTAATGTGATTATAAATTCGAAATGGAGTAAAAAAATTAAATCAAATGTTAAAAAATCTTTATCGTTTTTGCAATATACGATAAAACCTACTTGATCTTCTAATACACAAATTTAAGGAATCATTATCATAACTCGATTTTAGCAATGATTTGTGAATCAAATTTGTGATTTATAGCTTTGATTCACTATTAAATTTTGATTCACTATTCAATGATGTTTACTTGTGAATCAAATCAAAAAATATGAATCAATTTGCTCAAACGTAGATTTCTCAATATTCTCAAAATAAAAATCTTCTCAACGAAACCGGAGCCTATATATATATATATAAAAGCCTCTTACAATAAAATTAATAACTTGGACTTTATGTAGACGTAGATTAAATGTCTTTTGTTATTTACTTGATATGAGTGAATTGCGATTATAACTTATATATCATTGAAATTGTCATATGGTTATTTGCAGTGCTGCAAAACAAGGTCTACAAGGCCGATTAATCGCCGATTAGACACTACAAGGCCACCAACCTTGCCGATTAATGTAACAAGTTCAAACAAATAGGTCAACCGTGGTCAACGGCGATCAATAGTGGTCAAACTTGCCGGAGACTTTCTAATCTTGCCGGAAGTACCTAAAACTCACCATAAACTTGTTTTGATCACTTATATTAACTGTTTAAATCTATTACAAGTTGTTTTTTAGAAAAAAAATTGCCAATAATATCTAAAACTAGACGGAATTACACAAAACTTGCCGAAAATACCCAAATTTTGCCAAAAATGCCAATCCGATTAATCCCGCCTTGACCGATTACAAGCTATAAGGTGATCGACCGCCCGGCTAACGATTTACGATTTTTGCAACCTTGATTATTTGTATGCTATGTTTGTCATTTTTTAGATACTTATATCATTTTTTACATATAAATTAGTTAAATAGACAAGTCTTATTTACCGTTTGATATATTTACTTAACCAAGTTAAACGGGTAACAAACGGGTTACACATGTTATGCAAGTCTTGATTAGGGTTGAGTTTTTTTAACACGATTTTAATAAAATGGGTCGTGTTTGGGTAAAGGTCATAATAACTCACCAACCCACGAACCTGATCACTCGATAGACACGCATAATGCACACTACAAATAAATCACCATCATCTTCTTTAACTTCAATTTCTCTTTTAAACACATAAAACAAAACCCATTACTCTATATACTATGGAGTAAATGTTTGACCGCAAGTTTGACTTGGGCTCCCACTTTGGGCCGGCCTAAGTAGTTTTTTTTTTTTAAGCAACATCTAGCCCAACTGCTACAGTGTTACAATGCCAAAAGTAAAAAATTACAAAACGGACCCTCAACTTTTAATTCTATATACTATGGAGCAAATGTTTGACCGCAAGTTTGACTTGGGCTCCCACTTTGGGCCAGCCCAAGTAGTTTTTTTTTTTAAGTTTAGTCCAACATCTAGCCCAACTGTTACAGTGCTACAATGCCAAAAGTAAAAAAATTACAAAACGGACCCTCAACTTTTAACTATTTACGATTTTCCCATTCATATCAAAAAAATACCCGTAGAAAATTTTTCGAATTGCGATTAAAACGAGGCCAATATTGCAACGCTTCTAAAATACGCACGATTTTCTAAAAAAAAATTCATTTAATATAAACAAGAAAAAAAAAACGAACTAATATTGCAATGCTTCTTAAATACGCACGATTTTATAAAAAATGTCAAAAAATTATTTGGATCCTTAACCGGACTACTTTTAGCCCATATTATTATCAAAGCTAAATATCTTTCGACATTTGCTTAGCCACCGCCGCAACGCGCGGGTCATTTTACAACTCATTAACCCTATCTATCCCTATTATATATAACGTTCATCCACCATATAGATGTCTCCTAATCACCACCGTCTTCAATTAGGGCTCTTAGATATCATTAGTTCATCTCCTAACACACCTAAACCCAATCGCCGACTACCTTGAAGTTCCGGCAAAGGCATTAAAACCACCTTAACCAATGCAAAATATATTAGAACTAAGCAAGTATTTCACCGGGTATAATCCGGTGAAGTAATTAATGATATTTAACCCCTTTACTAAAAAAAATGGTCTCAAACTCTCAAACTACCACCTTAACCAATGCAAAATATATATGAACTAAGCAAGCATAATACCAAGAACTACAGATATCGATATGTGAGCTATTTTGTTGAACCAAATAATTACACTGCTTTTTCTTTCTTCTCTTTTAAACAATGGCGAGTTTGATTTGGGTATGCACTCAAAATTTTCCTACATTTTAGAGGGTGTGAACTCATAAAATTTCAAGGTATTTCATGGTTACTTTGAAGAACAAATTTTTTTGCACTACTGATAATCAAAACAGGGTATGCACGTGCATACCCGGTGCTCAACAGAGATCCGCCCCTGTAAAAACCATTGTTAATATCCGTTTGGTCTTCCACCACTCTTTGCAGATCTCTTCTGTTGGTCTGTGTCATAATGTGCAAAAGCTGCATCTAGAGCCTGCAAACAAGAATTTGTGTTTGTTTTTATTTTTATCTCTAAATATAACTATTTTAAATGGCAACACACATCCAGGAATTGTTTAGTAAATTAACCTGTAGCATTGGTTGAACGAGGAGGGACACTTGATGCCTGAAATCCGATTGCACAGATTCTTTAATTTCCTGTGATTTAACAACAATAAAAAGAAAGTAAATCAAGTGGCTAAAATCAAATTGGACAAAATACAAAGTACCATACACGTGAATTTAATAAAAATCATCATAAAGGAAAATTATTATTTAAATTGAATCCTTATACTATACATAATGCTTGAGCTCAAAAAAAAACATTACCTGTAGCTTTGGGTAGATTTGTGACATAGCGTCCCGCAACCGGGTCACCTACACACAAAAAATGGCATATATATCATGGTACATAATATTTTCATTAATTAGAAACTCTTGATTAATGAAAATTGCACCAATCTGTTAGCATATGTAACCTTCATACGATATCCTCTGAAATCATACTTCCATAGAAAGTAGAGGTGGCGAAATTGCTCGGGTCAAGACAATTGGAAAACGGGTTAAAAGGGTAGTTTTTAGGTTGTATTCATTAGAAATATTCGAAAGCAATTTGACCCATTTCCTGATAGCTGTGGGTGGAAATGATCCAAAACGCTGGTAAAAAGCTCCGGATCGGATCAGTAAAAGCTCGAAACGAGCTGAGCTTAAAAGAGCTCGAGCCTAAGTTGGAGCTCATATAATAATCGAGCTTGAGCCCGAGCTTTATTCAATAAATATTGAACAGGCTTGAGAGAGCCTAAACCAGCCTTAGAAATATATACGCATATATATTTTTATTTTTCTTTACCCAAAAAAATATATACGCATATATATTGTGTATGCAGCATGCGTACACCTTTGTATAAACAAGCTCAAAATAAATAAACCAGCTCGAGCGTAGTGTGCTTAACAAGCCGAGTTTGATTTGTGCTTTATTTCGTTTTAACTTGTCAAAAAAATGAGTCGAGCCGAGCTTGTGATATTTGTCACGAGCCAAGCTCGAGCTAAAAATATAGGCCGGCTCGTTTCCACCCCTACTTGAAGCTACATCTTTTCTATTTTACCCGTAAGACACGTTAAGAAAATAAATGAGGTTGCTAATTTATTGTATATGCAACCCTGAGATACCTTTACATCTCCGATTATTGCCTTAGATACTAAAAATGACAACAAATGGAAGAAACTCTACATAATAACATAAAAGAGCTGAAATTACCTTCGTATAAAGGTATGTTGTTGTAATTGGGTACGAGGACCAAAAATGTTTCAGTAATTCTTGGATAGATGTCCAATGCTGAAATTGAAGAACATATTTACAAACGAATTAACAGATGTAACTTGAAAGTCGAAAAAACACCAACCATCTAATCACACAGAAACTCACAAGTAAAAGCTCTTCTTTTGTGACACGTGGCAATGTATCCAATATGCTCTCGTGCGGGTTTTTACCAAGTTGATATTTGGAGCTTGATATATTCTGGGTCAACCCGTTGAAGACCTGGATCACAGCTGAGAGCAGTTATACTTTATCTCAGGTATTGCCCTTCACACAGTTAAGATAAGCGGTATACCAATATGAAACTGATTAATTAATTATTGTAATTTGAAGTCACAATAATCAGCTTTTTTCAGATAAGCAGTATACCATGACAGCCACTTCGGGTCTAACTATAGGATCACTCAAACCTATGGTTCTAATTTCAGAGATGAACACCCTTAAAGAACCATAAGCCTCAGAAGTGCTCAGCCTAGATTTCATCTGTTTCGTTCCAGCTTCCTGATTCGCTGCATTAACTTGTTGAGAATCAAAGTAATCCCGAGGATCCTGTATAAGATCAGACTATAAGACACATCGACATAAAATACATCAGGACATTAGTACTTAACATGCTAAAATTCAAACCTTTATACATAGTGGCGCAACCGGAGGCTCACGTGGTGCCTGTAGGTCCTCAATTTCAGCCATTCGGGATATCCTATCTAGCCGCTCTTGATGTACATTACCATTAGAAGCTTCTTTAGCTAACTCAACTGTTTGCCACGAAATTTCAAAGGAAGTATGATAATAACCAAACATGATATTTATGATTAAACAATACCAAACCATTATTTTTTAGAGCAAAGAGCACTCGCCACGTTTTGAGCTAGCAAGCGCTTCAGCTACAGTTCTTGTATCTGCTGTCTCAACATCTACAATCAGATCAACAGAGAAGGTTAAGATCTCATTAAGTAAGAAGTTACTAAATTAAATCATATATTCATATTACTATGAAAAGCTAATATATTATAAGCCATATATAAGCAATTATAATATTGTCAACCTTACATTTAACAGAATGCATTACCTATAGTTCTTCCTTCAAGAACAACTGCAGCATGGCGGTTAATGTCTTGCAGGAAAGATCTTTTGAATGGCTCGTACTGTGCTTCTAGTTCATCCTTGGTATCTTCAACAGCTAGGCCATGACCCTATCAAATACGTGTAACATTCACTCACTGGCCAAAAAGTTTAAGCACTTAAATAGAGTTCAGAAAAAACACTCAGATATACCAACAAGCATAGCATGCTGCTAATGTCAGGGGTGTAGACAGTGGAACAAAAAGATCTACTAATGTCAAAAGTTTAAATTTTTATCAATTATTTAGTGTCATATATGATTGATTACACAAAACATATTAATTCAATAATAATCTGATCCAGTGAATATAAAATTTGGGAGGTTGTATGCATTATGGTAGAATTCAGGTGACTTTTTGACCCA
>BQNB010066775.1:2901-34438 GCA_026074375.1 Tanacetum coccineum | reverse complement strand
TGCTTTGTCAAAGATGTACCTTGCATCAGTAATTAAACTCTCTCCTATAAATCTTTAGCAACTCTGTGATGATTCACAAGTGAATAGATATAAGCAGGAAGACCTTAAAGAATGATATTGGTTGCTTTCATATCACAATCAGCTTGAATTTTCTCAGCAGTAGATAATTCATCATATTTCTTTGTTCTGATCACCCCGTTCTCTTCAACCGTAGGCCAAATGAGTGGACCATCTTCAACTGATTCAAGTATCATTCTTCCGTGTTCTTTATTTTGCATGTATAATTCCATTCTACTTTTCCAAGAATCATACAGGTCCTTGTCCAACGTAGGTGGACGATTTTCAGCACCGGAGAGTATCATGTACTCAGCAAGAGTATTCTTTTGACCAAGTGAAGTAATTGAATCCATTCCAATGTGATAAGACTAAGATGATCGTACAATGATTAGAGGTTGTTGTGTTAAAGTGAGGTTTGATTAATGAAGTTGAGTCTTTCGAAATACATAAGATTTTAGAATTCTTGATAAAACCAAGAAATCGAATATTCACGGGATTTTACAATTCAAAGAACAACCGTATAATTCACCGAATAAAACGTGTATAGTTCTCCCTTGAAAAATGTATAAATCACCCAAGCAAAATTCGTATAAATCACTTTTGGTAATTACGTATTGATAGCCTAAGAAAAATGATACGTATAGATCGTCTGAACATATAGATAGCCTGAACGTATAGATCGCCTGACTAAACTAACGTATAGATCGCCTGACTAAATTAACGTATAGATCGCATGAACGTATAGATTGCCTGACCGTATAGATCGCCTGACTAAAATAACGTATAGATCGCCTGACTAAATTAACGTATAGATCGCCTGACTAAAAAAAACTTCAAAACTCAAAATTCAAAAATCTCGCCATAGAAACCAGTATAAATAGCTCCCTTAAACAATTAGAACGTATAAATCGTATAGAACCGTATTTAAATCACAGAACAATTAAACACGTATTAAATCGCCTATAGAACCCGTATAAATCGCCTGAACAATTAGATACGTATAAATCGTCTATAGAACCCGTATAAATTGCCTGAACAATTAGATACGTATAATTCGCCTATAGAAGATGTATAAATCGCCTGAAACACTACGAAACTCAAAAATCAAAAATCTTAAAAAGACTTTTTGATGTTTTTACCCGATTTTTCTTGTACTTCTTACCTATCTAAGACTATTAGAACCTTAAAAACACAAACTTTAACGTTTTAGAAATGAAAATTTTAAAATCAAGATTCTTGGTACAAAACCCTCTTTTTAACCAAAAAGACTCAAAAAGATGATTATTTTATGGTTTTTTGAAGATTTTATATGTACTTTTAGTCTTATACTAAGATAAGTAAGAAAGAACGTTAAAAGCTTTTGGTTTTTAAAACCTCAAAAATGCTGAAAACTTTTTGAATGGATTCGAACCAAAAACACTGTAAATGAGTAGACAAACGCACATCAAAACTACACAAACACCCCATAAGCTCTTGATACCATTGTTAGATTCTTAACACATTGTATGTAGGATTCACTTTGGGTTTTTAGTGGGGAAAAAGATAGGGTTGGATGAACAATTGAGTGAGAAGAAAAAGGATAAATATAGCTTAGTGTAACGTGAGAATATGAACAACCAGCACCCTCTCCATGGTGAATAGAGGGTTTATATATGTCATACAAGGGCCAGGCCATAGGCCCTGAGTGGGCTTCTTCTATAGGCCTTTAGCCCGGTTAGCTTACTAACATTACATATTCTACTTACTACGAGCTATGACTAACTATATTGGAAGTGATCGATACTTTTCGTATTTCTAACAACACCCTCTTGCTATGCACTCATTATTAGTGCAGGATACCCCTAGTACAACCCTCTGAGCCTATCCTTTTTCACGGTTCTTGTAATTTTAGTTAAGCCGGCTAATAATGATAAGAGCATTATCAAAACCCTTTCTTAAACAATCGTTACACAAAATCGCCTTAGAGGGGCCTACTTGTATGTACTCGATTTTAGTACAATTTGTTTTAACCCAAGTTGGATTATTTGAGTACACTGGTTGCTAAGGTCCCTTTATACCTTAAAATACAGTTTTTAGACGATTGGGATTCATGGTAGTATTTAATTCGCGGAAGAATGGGGAAGAAAAGTTAAATTCAATACCCCCATATGTTTATTAGATGATCTCTATGTTATTTTGATCTACCTCAAATTGGGTCATTAATTAGATTGTAAATAATCAAGTATGTAAAAGTTCAAGTGTAAGGCGTGTGCTATAACCTCCATGATATATTTATATGTTTAAGCAATGGCAAGGCAAAAGTGTACAAAAAAAATTATATATAAGAAAAGTAAAAAAAATGTACGGGCTGCCATTTACTTATGTCTATGTTTATATTAGAGTCAAGAAAAGAAAAAGAAAGAGGATTGATGTAGAGTTGTGTTGAGGCTTTGTATATCTTCGTTGTGTCTTGTTCTTAGCAATCCCCCCTAAACCAGCGTGATATTCGTATATATAATTAGCTAAACCCTTCCTACTCCAAATTCACCCAAGACCACCAAATGTATCCATCCCGTTTCTGTTTTTCATATATGTTATCTTACACCGACACCCCACATATTTGATATTTGTCTAGGTAGAAATGCCTATTTGCTTCGAGGACAAGCAAAACCAAGTGTTGGGGTATTTGATGAGGTGTCAATTTTATATACTATTTCGGGCTATTTAACCCCACTTAAATCATGCAATTATGCCACATATTATGTGCTTAAGCGTTTGTTTTCAGGTTATAGGCACTTGGATGGCATTGGAGGAAATACACGTGACTTTGCTCTTTTAGAGACGAAACGATGGATTACGGGACTGCACCAAGATTCACCAAGAAGGAATATTCCCAGACGGGGGTTTAATTATTACCCGTAGCTGTACCGCCCTGTATGCCTGTACCGTCGATAATTCGTTAGAGACGGGTCGCAGGCATTAAAGCCACGGTGTTCGTAAATCTTTCTTGGTGAACTGATGTTGAATATTGGCGAGGTGTCACAACGTCGTAGCCGACTTAAAGTAGATCTAGAACCATCTACGTGGTGATGGCGTCAGGAGCATAAAGCGACACCGTCGCGTCGATATGCCTATATATACAAAACCGATTTTAGGGTTTTAGTGTGTAACTTTTGGGATAACTTTGTATAACCTCTAGGAAGACGGTCCTTATAGACAGCTTCATAGTTAAAAGTCTATTTGGCTTTAAAACCCTATTGTACTGACCGTGATCCATCCAACTTTTTAATTAGCATCTTCACTTTTTCTTTTTTTTTAATTTAAGAACTATGATTATTTATTATTAATTCATTCTATATGTCTATGTGTTGTGTGTTTGAATTATCTTCTTGCTTCCTTTATAACTTGCGAGGCTAAACCCTCCTTTGTATTTGCTTATGATTGACATGAAGTCGAATTGTAGATCATTTTACTGTTGATTCTTGTGATGTATGTGCGGGTTAGGCTTAGAAAACATTCTTTTGTTATATATCGTTGTTGACACATTTATAGGGAAACGGACGAGTGGTAGATAGGATTACCATCGGGGGTAACAGTCTTTATAATACCTTGACCCTCTTATACGGTTGATCCCTATTAAGGTATTTCACAAGCTTTTAATATACTTTAGGGGCCTTGTAATAAGTCTTCATATACCTACTTGTGCTTTGCCTTAACGTGAATATTAAATAGATGTCGGATTCGTGTTTCTTCGTTCATGACCTAGGAAGGACAAATTCTTACACATTAATACATCACAGTGTGACAACGGCACATGATTAGGAGGAAACATCTCGATAAGTTATTGCATGATTAAGTAAATACACTTAATTATCATAAAGTTATCACTCGTAGATTAGTTTATTAATTAATTTAGTTAATAAGTTATCAAACCAACCTCTCAAATCTCAATAGATTTACCTGTTTTTCTTAAAATATAAAAACAAAAAAATATCTTCTCTCAATCCCTAGAATTTGTTAGATCGGATTTCAGCCTTCCCAAGACCTATTCCCGTAGGAGAACGTTAACAACCCCCCGAGTCTCTGCTATACTAGTACATCCTTCTTGTTGAAGTCATACGTCGGGACGCATCACTCGTGTAAGCTTAGTTTTTACGTCGCTTGAATCCTTTCAAGTGAGATTTTATTTTCAGTATATTAGCTTTCTTGTAGTCTATATTTTCTTTGTGCCTTTTGTTTGTAACTCTTTGTTCACCATCATGATGTATGAAAGACCACCTACCACACCCTTTCAAAACCCACCATGAACCACAACCTTCCCATTCATAGCTATTACCTTGTGTTCAACAACTTCAAGATGATCTATCTACGATGCGTGGAACTCGTTTCCACAAAACATAATCCAAAGAGCTCCCTCATCATGGCCTTCGATTTATGGTCCCTACTAATTTCTTTTATGATCATGTCGACGGACTATACCCGAGATGGACCTTAAAACTTGCAGCAGGACGGGAACCTTGGGAATTAAATGGTGTTGAAGAAGCATTGAGAAAAAGTCAAAATTGTGAAAAATATATTCATAAAGCTATTAGCTTACATATAAAAAAAAATACTAACAACAAAAAAATAGTAATAAAATTTAAACAACCAACACTTAAGATAAAAAGAAGATAAATAAAACAATAATATAAAATTAAAAGAAAATATAAAAAAATCAATAAACAATAATAAAAAGAATATAAAAAAACAATTAAAAAAAATAAAAAAAAAAAAAAATAATTAATAAATATAAAGAAACAATAGATAGAAATATTGAAATAATGCATATAAAATAAAAAAAAAACAAAAATAGATAAAAAATAATAAGAAAAAATTATTAAAAACTAATAAAAAAAAACAAATATAATAAAAGAAAAAGAATATAAAATAAAATAAAATAATATTAAACGAAAAAAAATAAAAATAATAAAAAATATTATTTCATAAAATATCATAAAATTAAAAAAAAAAAAAAAACCTTAAAAGAAGAAAAAAATAAATAAGAAAAAATAAAAAAAATTTATCTAACATAAAAGCAAAAAAAAAAAAATAAAAAAAAAAAAAAAATATTTAAAAAAGAATATACAGACAAAAATAAAAAAAAAAAAAAAATAAAAACATAAGGAAATATAAAAAAAGAATAAAGAAAATTTTACTAAAAAATAAAAAAAAATTAAAAAGCTTTAAAAAGATATTAAATAAAAGGGAAAAACAAAAAGAAAAAAAAAAAAAGGAACTAAAAAAAATAAAAAAATTCAAATGAAATAAAAATAAATAAAAAAAACAAAAAAAAAAATTTAAAAACCTTCAATAAAATATAAAAAAAAATCAAAAAAATTTTGTAATAAAAAAACCAAAAAAAAGAAAAAATAATAACAATATAAAATAATAAGATGTAATATATAATCAAAAAAAAATAAATTAAAAAAAAAAAAAAAAAATAAAATCAAAAATAACTAGTATATAATAAAAATACAATAATCAAAAACAATAAATAACAACGAAAAAAATAAAAAATTACACTTTCACCAATACAAAAAAAAAAAAAAAATAAAAAAAAAAAAAAAAAATTCATATTTAAAAGAAAAACACCATAAATAAAAAAATTAAATAAACATTAAAGTAATATTATATTATAACATGAGAACATGATAAAAAAAAAAAAACCAAAAAAAAAAAAAAAATAATTTAAAAAATATTAATTAAGAAAAAACAATAAAAAAAAAAAAATATTCTCAAAAAAAATAATAAAAAATAAAAAACATTAAGAAAAAATGAAAAAACAAAAAATATATAAAAATGAACAATCAAAAAAAAAAAAAAACAATAAAAAAAATACAATAAAAATAATAAAAATAAAAAAAAAAATGAAAAAAAAAAAGCTTAAAAAAAAAAAAAAAAAAAAAAAAAAAAAATCAAATAAAAAATAAGTTTAAAAATAAAATAAAGATCAAACAAATTCAAATATAAAAAAAAAAAATATAAAAAAAATAAAATATAAGAAACTCATTAAAAAAAAAAAAATTAAATCTACTAATAATAAAGAAAAAAACATATAAATAAAAGTATATCTATACAAACAAATAAAATTAACATTTCTAAAACAAAAATAAAAATAAAATAATAAACTACAAAAAAAAAAGCATAAATTAACAAAAAAAAATTAAAAAAAAAAAAAAAAAGAAAATAAAAAATAACACTTAGAAAAAAAATTTAAAAAAAACATAAAAAAAAAAAAACATAGAACTTAAACCACAAAAATAAATAAAAAAAAAATAATGACTTAAAAACAAAAAAATAAATATATAATACAAAAAATAAAAATAAAATAACAAAATAAGCAATGGAAAAAGTAACAAAAAAAAAAATAAAAAAAAAAAAAAAAAAACATAAAAAAAATAAAAAAAAAATAAAGCGAAATAAAAAAAACATGAATCAACTACATAAAAAAATATATTTAAAGACAACAAAAAATACTAAATACATAGAATATAAAAATAGTTAAGCATTTAATAAAATTTAACATATATACAATAACTAAATAGAATAGTAAATATAAAAACAGTAAGTATTAAAATATTAAAATCAATAATTTATAAAGCGAAACAACAATTCAACATTATATAAAATAAGTAATAGCCATAAAAAATTTTGCCCAAGACAAAAAATGGGACAACCAACCAAACATTATTTCTAAACATGAAGTAGCAAATTTGAAGGCTCAAGCAAAAATATTGTTTGGAAATGAGAATGTTTGGGTTGAGATGCATAGAGGTATAACATGTGATAAGGTGGAAAATCCGGACCCATAAAGTACCCACAAGTCCTCCCATCATTTGAGAATACACTCGCCGATGACTTACCCAGAAGAAAGTAGAGATACTAAAGAATCCCGATGGAGGTAGAACCTTTGGACCACATAAAACTAGAAGATTTAGGCCTGATTACTTTTAGTCAGGACATCTTTCTTAAGTCTAGGGAAATTCCTAGTGTTGATGAATTGGAGCTTCAACGTTTACCCAATTTCTCACCTTTGATGTAATACTAGGAGACAATAGGTTCCTGGGCGGCGATTGAGTATTTTAATGGGACCGACCCACCCATAGTCCAGATAGTTTTAGGATGAAGGTAGTAGGCAAATCAACCATTAATAGACCACCTTCGCCTCACGTGGCGTCTTTCCACCCTAAGGATATGCATTGCTATTATCACCCATGCATTGATGATCCTAAAATACATTATGGATTTAAACCAAGTTTATTAGCACAAAGTGGATCCCTAGGTGTTGATTTTTTGAATATGGAGATGATAGAAAATGATTAGGAATTAGAATCTAAGGATGTTTCTTTTCTAGGAAGAGGACTTACTTCACCCGTTAGGCCAAAAGAAGTAGAGAAGGTTAGGATTAAAGAAACACACCATTTAGAGCATATAATTCAACAACCAATTTTTTAGCATGTGACCCCTTCTCATAACAATGGTGTGTACCATTACTATCACTCGCACTTGAACTCAAAGTGTAGGGGAACCCTACCCTTTATCTGTTAAATAAGGGTAGAGTCAGGCTCGTGACTCGAACAAAAACAAGCGCTTTTTGGGAGGGCAACCCAATATTTATTTTCCCGCATTTAGGAGTGTCTTGTGTTTTAATTCTTCTCATTTGTTCTTTTATGTTTGAATTCATTATTTTTGTAATCATGCTTTGTTTTGTCTTTAACTTTATCTTATCTAATTAAAGGATATTTAGCATTAAAATTTGTGTAGGGGAATATATATGATTTTTTACAGAACCAGATTCAAACATTTAAATAAAATTGTTTAGAGTAATTCGCGTCAGTTTCGAGGTCATATTGATTGTATTGATTAATCACAGGTTTTTATGCGCTGTTTTCTTATAGATATACTAATAAAAATTGCGTGCAAGAAATTTCTCATTGAAAACGAAGAGGATATCTTCACAATGCGTGGAGACGGCGTCGGGATTAAACCCAACGGCGTCGCATCTCCAACAATGTAAAGATTCAAAAATTTTCAAGTATTTTTGAAAAATAAAATGTTTAATATTTAAAATTTTTAGTTTTTGTTTGTAAACCTACAAGAAACTATGATTATATCATCAGCTTTAATCCTATCTTTTACTGTTTTCATAGAATCAAAACCCTAAAACTCTGTGGTATATATCATATCCGTCGATTTACACTTGGTTGTTAGTTGTCTTTGTCTTTGGATTTACGGTTATATTTGACGAGAAAAAGCTTGAAGTTTTAGAAAGTTTCCTTGGAGAATCTTGAGGATGATTCTAACCAGTTATCGCCATGTTTCATTCTCCATTATTGAGCATCTAGTGCGGAGTACTAGTTTCTTTTACTTGTTTTCTTTTCCCTTTATTCATTTTTAGGGTACTTTTAAGAACATTGGGGACAATGTTCAACTTAAGTGTAGGAGGGAAATAAGCCTTAGAAACTATTCTTTCATTTGCCATTTTCTTTGTCCTTAAAATGATGGGTAATATATCGAAACATAGCATAAAAATGTAATTTTGACCTAATTTTTTTTATGACACATACCGATGAAAACCGAGTATTAATAGCATCTCATGGATAAAAATTTATATGACTAGCACAAAAACTTTAAAATTCCACCCTAAAATGTGAGTTCGCTTTAATCTTTAGTATTCTGGTATCCATTTTTGATACCCAAGATCATTTATACCTTTAGCTTGTTCGAGTTAAGGTTCGAATGCAGTCATATGTGTCTATTCCGTCATGACGGATGTGTACGTATGGTCTTTATCGCCTTTTCTGGAACATTGGTATCGGTTTAAAATTATATGAGTGTACCGGTAGTGTATTAAATTCTAGAACTTGTTTTTGATGTTGCTCGTTGTGCTTTTGTGTTGTTGATGGTGATGATGTTTTCTTTGTGTTTGTGTTTTTATGTTGTTGTTTGTGTTGATTTTTTTTGATTTTTTTTTTTGATGTTTTTTGTGAGATGTGATTGTTGTTCTTAGTGATGCTGTTTTATGATTTGAAATGTTGTTTGTGGTTGTTGTGTGTGTGTGTGTGTGAATTGTTTGTTGTGTTGTCGTGTGTTGTTGATTGTGTATGTTTTTGGTATGTGTTGATTGATTTTTGATTGTGTTTTGTTTTGTGATTGTTGTTGATTGTTTGTGTGTTTTTTGTGTTTGTTTTTTTATTTTGTGTTGTGATGTTTTGTGTGGTTTTGTGTTTGATTTTTGATTTGTTGTTTGATGTGTGTTTTTTTGATTCTTTTTTTTGATTGTTGATTTGTTGTTTTGTGTTTTGGTTTTTGTTTTTTTTGATGTTTTGGATGTTTGATGTGATTGATTAGTTGTTTTTTAGAATTGTGACTGACTTTTGTGTTTGATTGATTTGATTTTTTGTTGTGTTTGTTTATGTGTTTGATTTTGTTTTATGATGATATGATTGGTTTTGCTTTTGTTTTTTTTTGTGTTGTTGATTGATGTTTTTGTTTTTGTGTTTGTTTTTGATTTGTGATGTGTGTGTTTTTGTTTGTTGTTTGTGTTGATTGTGTATGGATGATTGTGTGTGTTGTGTTCGTTGTGATGTGTTGTTGTGTTGTGTGTGTTGATTTGTTGGATTGATTTGTTGGTGTGTTGATGATGTTGTTGTTTGATGTGATGTTTTTGTTTTGATGTGTTGTGTTTTTTTGATTTTTGTGTGTTGATGCTTTTTTGCATGTGATTGTTGTTGTTGTGATGGTTTTGTGTGCTTGTTTTATGTGTGTGATTTGTGTGTGTGTGATTTCTTCTGTTGTGTGTGTTTGATTGTGAATTTGTTTGTGTGTGTGTTTTGTTTTTTCTTGTGTTTTGTTGATTGATTTGATGATTTTGTTTGATTGATGATGTGTTGTTTGTTTTGATTTTGTGTGTTTTTTGTTGTGATTGTTTCTGTATGTTCGTGATGTGGTGTGTGGTTGTTTTTTTGGTTGATTGATTTTCTTGGTTGTTGTTTTTGATGTTGATGTGGTGTGTGTTTGTTGTTGTTTTTTGAATCGACTTTTTTGTGTGTTTGTTTGATGATGATTTTGTGATTAGATCACTGATTGTGTGTGTTGTTAGTGTGATATTTTTCGATTGTGTGTGATAGATCTTGTTGTTTATGATATTGTGATTGAGTTTTTGAATCTGAGTTTGATGATTTGCAACGGGAATTTATTCTCGGGCATGGTCTACTTCATGACCATGCAAAGACTTGTGTTTACTTTGCAACACAGCCCGTGCTCCTATATACAATAAGTGTACGTGTCAGTGCATTTATTTGTTAAAATAAAAGAAATCTTATTTTTATTGGTAAAAAGTTATCTTCACAATGAATCAGTGTTTTCAGTAATCACAAAAAGATTTTCAAAGACATTTTGACCACTCAAACAATGACAACAGCTCTTTAAATAGAAAACGAGTCATTATTTGAGGGGGAGAAAGCGTCATTAAATAATCTTTTAAAATGGTCTTTCAAAATAAGTCACGGAATAAACGGATAAAGTTTTTGATAATGACGGATAACAATTTAAAGGGAAGTTAATTTATATTAACTATAAGGGCTTTAGATGTCATTTGTTTAAAACTTTATGGGCTTATTTGCAATTTAAGACGTAGTGAATTCAGGCTTTAAACTACATTCGATCAATATTGCCAACACTTCATAGTATTAAAAGACTTAAGAATGTTTGTAAATAATCACATAGTTTTAAAAGCCTTGATGTTGATTCTTACGAGATAGTTTTAAGCTTAATAATTCTTCGAACACGATCTCAAGTATAGGTGCGTACAAGGTTTTGCTGATTATCAAAACCAGCAAGGGGGAAGGAGTAGATACACTAGAATGTACAACAAGTACATGTGATAGAGTCCATAGCCTTCTTTCATTTTAGGCCATTCTGGAAAGACAAATGTCATAACCGTAGAGAAAATCTGTGTTTTAACATGTTACTTTCGGGTTCACTATTTCATCCACATGAGGGAAGAGATATCTTGTTATTTTTAGTATGCATCATTTGAGATACCAGGGGGAAGTGTTGTTATAAGATTTATTCTAGCGTGAGGAGATTGGTTACTGATTCAATTAATGCTTCCTTTAACGGTCAATTACTAAGCTTGTTTTTAAAAGGAGTAGAAATATTTGATAAAAGAGGTACATATAGGTATGATAAGTATGATGATTCCTTCAGTTAGTTAGTATCCGGCCGGAAGAAATGTATACATTTGGGACTTAGTTGACTTAGGTGTTATCATTTCGACTACTTAGAGGGAATAATTGTGACATCTGGGACTTAGTTGACTTTGGTGTTGCAATTTATATCATCACTATCGTGTAAGGAGAAATGCGGACATCTGGGACTTAATTGACTTTGGTGTTACGGTTTCGAATTAATCGTACTTTGAATATTTGGGCTTTATACATCAAGTCTTATTAATACGGCTTGCAAGAAATCTTTGAATCTACTTGAGAAATGATTGTTGGTTCGAGGGGAAGCTAAGACAACTTCCAAAAGGAGATTATGGAGACGGACTACAGATTGCTGACATGGATAGAATGACTTTGTCATTTTCGGTTTGAACATTTTTAGGTCCTATCTCATACATAATCTTGTAAACACTTTATTATGTAGTGTATCTTTAGGTGTTATGTGTTCATGTATAAATTTTTCATGAGTTTTTCAATTAAACTCAAAATCCTTCAAAAATTTTTATACCTGACACTAACACATACCCTTATAATTTGAGGGGGAGCATTAATATGTTCCATTATCAGCTTGTGAATAATTGGCACATTTTTTCTCCCAGTTTTCTAACACATTTGAATCATTTGATATCCAAAATATCAAAGGGTTTGAAATTTTTGATAAGGGAAGAAAAAGTGATTAAAATATAAAAACTTATAAAAATGTGATTTATGGACTCATAAGTGTACTCCAGCCTCCATGTGCTAAACAATTTCGTATATCGGTGCACATGTTGAGGGGGAGCATTTCTGAAAAGCTAAAACAATCGAGGTACAAAAAGCTTTGATATTTATATCACAAGTACCTTGATTGAGTTTTTCAAATGGTTTTATGACAAGGAGAACAGTACCAAAAGACCGACCATGAATTTAATTTTATCGGAGTTATAAGGTTGGTAAGGTTAGGAATTCATTCCCATGATCCAGCTAGAACCGGAGGGATCTACCCAGGGACAATCCACTAGTTAGTGTAGAAGTCCTTAGATATGATAAAAAAGGAGTAAGAGTGAGAATAAGGGAATAGTGTCGACTGAGATGGAGCTAGTACTAGAACAAACCTAACAAGGTACTAGTCATGAAGTCTCGGTAAGCACTGAAGGGGTTGAAGAAAGAAGCCCTCCATACACGTAGGCAGAAACCGGGTTAATACATCTGCTGTTAGAATCACAATGATGATTGCTAACATTGAAGACTGACATCATGGACCCAGTGATGCAATGCACAACCCTCCCTAGCCACTCAAAATCTCTCAAAAGATTTTTGTTTTATTTCTCACGGAGACTAAACATGTTATCTGTTGACTTTCTTACTCCGAGTTAGTTAGTATTGAAAAGGTGGCACTCAGCTCCAGCCTCCGACTAGTAAAACCAAAATGCACTATTGAGTCTAGAGCCAAGAGATCATCAATAAATCTCGTTAGGACACTATTCCAATATACTTGTTTTTCACATACTGTGAAAACAAGGAATATCTTAAGAGTCCTACGCATTATCCTTGTGATATTGCCAGAAAATCCGAGTGATACGAAAGTATTCACAACGAAGATGGAAATCCTGCTAGAGCCAACATCAAACAAGCTCGACGGTAGGTGACTTGTGAGATCCTAAATGGATCAAACTTGTGACACTGGGCATCGATTCGGTTTAGATTATGAATTTCCAGAGGATGAATTTTTATAAAAGCTTAAAACTCTCGATGTGTTACAAAAACACTTTTACTAGTGACACATCGATTGATTTTCAAATCAATTTTCTCTTCAATCGGTGAGATAGTAACTCACTGATTTACTCTTACTGTTCTATTAGTAGCAATACTATTAGTGAGGTAGCCTGCTTTGAGGTGTCTGGTAAAGAGTACTAGCAAGTATAGTAAATCTAATGCACATGCGTTAGAGGATCTAACACTTTGAGCTGGAAACCCTATCAAAGAGGTTCTTTTAATGAATCAACCTGATCACAGGTATAATATTTATATAGTAAAATGATACTCACGGAACCGGAGATTAATGCAACAGAACTTCAACGAATGACAAAGCCATATTCGTCGCCAAGCTTTATTGCTAACTGTTTTAATTCAGGATTGCATAAAGAAGGAGATGCAGAAACCTCGTTCCAGCAAAGTCAAGTTCATAGCCACATGCTCATACTCAAAACTTAATGTCGTTATAACATCAAGAAAGATTGACCTAAAGCTTCCGCAAACTCTGCTATCAACCACTTCTTTAGTATGTCAAAGAGATGAAGTTATGTATTGATGAAAAAGTATGAATATAAAGTCAAGCTTTCAAGATTGCAACAAGTATGAGCATGTCGGCCTGAAAGTCACAAGCACACAAGATGGAGAAAGCTCACAAGATGATGACTAGAGATTAAATTTAGCTGATGATCTCAAGAAAGCTCAAGATCACATATAATGATAATCTTAAAGAAACAAGCTCAAGCCACAAGTCAAAGATCACTACATAAAGATGCAAGACAAAAGATCAACTATTACCCAAAAAAGACTCAAGATTAAGACAAGAAGCTTTAACGATTAATGATCAAGGTCACAAGGAGAGATCTATATGATCACCCCTTAGGGGGAGATTGTTAGAAATACAGAAAGTGTTGATCATTTATGAGATCTCAACGATCGTCCCTTAGGGGGAGATTATTAGGAATTCAGTTTTTAGTGAAGTGACAATCATTATCGATCTCACGAGCCTTTGTAATAGTTAGACAATTTTATGTAATACTTAGGAAGCTTACTGGGCCGGCTTATAGAAAGCCTAAGTAAAGCCCGGTTAGCCCGCACCCTTGTAACCATATAAACCCTCTCCACACATAGAGAGGGTGTTGGTTGAATCATTTTACACACACATTTAGTGTGTTTTTTCATATGTGTTCTCCCATCCACTCTCTCTTTCTAGCTTTCTCTCTAGTTCTATATTTGTGTGAAAGTTAGTAACCTACAAGATTGATGTAGAGTTGTGTAGAGTTTGTATATCTTTGTCCGAGTCTTGGCTTAGCAACCAAACCAACGTTCATTCGTATAAATAATTAGCTAACCCTTTCATCCCAAATTCACCTAAAAGTTACTCCCCAAATGTATCTCATCCGTTTCCATTTCTGTTAATGTTATCTTATACCTACACCCCACAACCCATTAAAAAGACCTCTTAGACAGTAATGACTAGTACTTGCGCCTAGCAGTGGAAGTTTGATCCTTTACAAAGCCTATGGTAGTTTATATGCTATGACAGGTAATGAGTGTTGATTTTCCGTTTTCAATAGTTGTTATAATCTATTATACACCCGAGTGAAAGAGAAAATGCTAAACACTTATGTGAGGTGCTAGTATATGTTTTTCCTATTTTTAATTACGAGGTCTAGAAGGTTGTGTTGTAAAATGCTTTTAAAGAGTAGGTTAAATGACCCCCAATATTGCTATTATCTAGGTAGAAAAGCTCATTTGCTTGAGGATAAGCAAATCCCAAGTGTAGGGGTATTTGATGATGTGTCATTTTATACACTTTTTCGAGGTCATTTAACCCCCTAAATCATGCAAATATGCCCATATTATGTGCTTAATCATTTGTTTTTAGGTTTTAATCACTTGGATGACATTTGGAGGAAATACACGTGACTTGGGCTCATTTGGAGAAGAAACGGACAAGATTACAACTCTACACCAAAAACCATGAAGAATTGTGCAAACAACGCGAGGAGACGGCGTCGCCATTATAAAGCGACCGCGTCATGATCTTCATCGTGACGGCGTCAGAGATCTAGCGACGGTGTCAGGACGTGGCCGACTTAAAGAGGATCTAGAATCATCCACGTGGCGATGGTGTCACGACTATAAAGCAACGCCGTCGCGCTATTTTTACTATATATACAAAACCGATTTAAGGGTTTTAAGTGTGTGACTTTGTATAACTTTTGGGAGACGAACCCTGGTCATTCTAGCAGCTTTTTAGGTCGTTTTTAGGGCCTCAAAACCCTATTGTAACTACCTTCAATCCATGTTTTAATCAAGTAAGATTCTTTATCATTAATCATTCCATATGTCTATGTGTTGTTTGATTGATTTATTCTCTTGCTTTCTTTATAACATGTTGGGCTAAATCCTCCTTTGTATTTACTTATGATTGCATGAAACTTAGGTTGTAGATCCTTTTGATGTTGCTTCTTGTTAATGGATGTGCACGTTAGGCTCTAGAAAACTAGCCATAAGATATTAAATTGGCATAGACATCTAGGGAAACGCAAGTGTGTAGAAAGGATATCATCGGTAACAGTCTTTATACTACCTTACCCCTAATATGGTTGATCCCTCTTAAGATATTTCACATGCATTTAATACACTCTTAGGGGCCTTGTAATAGTCTTCATACTACCTTACTTGTGCGTTTCCTTAACGGAATATTAAATAGACGGCGGGTTCGTGTAATCCGTTCATGACTTAGGAAATACTTACATAGATCATCACAAGTGTGACAAAGCAACAGATTTAGGAGAAGCAATCTGAGGAGTAGTGCATGATTAGGTAAATACATCTTTTTATCATAAAGTTATCACCAGTAGTTTAGATTATATTTAGTTTAATTATTAGTAAAACAAACCAACCTCTCAAATCATGATATTTACTTGCTTTATTAAAAATATAAAAACGCAAAAAGAATCTTCTCTCAACCCCCTAGAATTCTGTTAGACCGTGTTTGAGCCTTCCCAACCTATTCTCCTAGAGAACCATAACAACCCCCGAGTCTTGCCTATACTACACTGCAACGATTAGGTACACTGCCTAGGAGATTGTAAAGCTTCCTGTGAAGTCTTTACAACCTCTACATCACTTACACATTTAAACCGCTCTAACCACTTCTCATGATCTACCATGTCAATAAGACCTCAACTAGGGTAAATAAGCCCATAAAAATGAGCTCTTTTTTCCAATTTGAAATATGCCCGTAATCCGGGTATATAAGCTAATAAAGTTTACAATCAAAAGCATATTGTTTTTGGGAGTGTTTGTTTAAGCTTATCTTAGCCTTACGAGCTTATGTTATTTTGGCTTATGTTTCGTCAGCTCATTTTTATTTTGTCATAATGAACTTATATAAGCAACAAGCCGAAAAGTTTCAAAATAAAGCGCGAAAAGTAAGCTTATGAAACATAAGCTCAAAACCAAATAAGCCATAACCTGTCTATATAAGCTGAAACATCTCATGAGCAAAGAAATAAGCTAACTAAAACACTCCATATTATTTCAAGATCAACAAGGTCTAAAAAGATATTTTACTAGAATATGCTTCTACAACACTAGAAAGAGGCAGAAAAAACAAGCAACCTGAGCATGTTAGACATTTTATCGAACGCATAGTATGCAATGTGACGTTCTATTAGACATTTTATCAAAGGCTTGAATATGCTTATCTTATACTCCATTACTTAAGCATTTCATCAAACACCTTGTCATCAATGAATATCCACAAGATTTACCAACAACTGTATCTGATTGCTAGAATATTAAATGCGTTTTATATACCAAAGATTGAAAAAAACACTAATGAGATCTATTAAAATAGTTAATTCAACAACTAAATGAATGCATATGCGATACCTCACTATTAATTATAGTAGCGCGACAGCGTGTTCACGGCGCCAGTGGTGGTGATGTACGATGGAGGTGGCGGTGGTGTGCGTATAGAGATGGTGCTCGAAGATGGTGGTGCATGGTTTTGAAGATGATGATGGTGAAGTAACTAATTTTTGGAGGGAATGGAATGGAAGGAAAACACACTTTGTTGGAAACACGAAAAGTGTCGGTCACTTCCAAGTTGTAACAGGTCTTAGCTCGTAGTTAGTATAATGATTAGATTAGTAATCTCGTCCGGCCCAAGGCCCATGGGAGGCCCCTTCTAGCCCATGGCCGGCCACTATAGGTACTATATAAACCCTCTCCTAGCCTTGGAGAGGGGTTGGTTGTTCCATTTTTCCATATTCCATTTTATACAATTCATCCATTTTCCATCCAATCTCTCTCTAACATCACAACCCACATCTCACTCTTGTTCTTGGTTTAATAATAAGATTACTAGTATTCTACACACTTTAGTGCGTGGAAAATAAAGGAAGGTAATGAAAGAAAAAACTTTATATAATTGAGAAAAATAGGTAAATCTTAGATTAATCCTACCATTAGATCAAACCTAAATAGATGGTTAGGATTTATCCCTCAGTATGTAGGTAAAAACTTGTCCTCAAATGAACTTTTCTCGTTAAGTAATATCATTTTAAGATTTGTATGTGCGTTAACGACATCCAGCTAATGTCGTTAAAAGGAGGGATGAATTGTTGACCTAAGCAAACAATGAAATACATACCTTTGGTGTACATATTTAAGTCTGTGACGGTATCCATAATTTTGATATGACCCAAAGGCGTGTAATTAAAAAAAACCAAGAGGTTGTTGATTTCATCCTTTGTTTCTAATATTTGGCATTAAAGTTATAGATAAAATGTAAAATTACCCTATTATAAATTAGGCGTGCGGACGACGTCGTTTTGGTCATTAATGAGGTCATTTTGGTGCATGGGTTGTCGTTTTGGTTTGGGTTATCTTGAGGCCGGTTTCATTATTATTTTGAGGCCTGGTTAGTGATGTGTGGGAAGTGTACTAAGCAAGCTGTCCATGTGTCTTCTTCAGTAGGAAAGGTATGGGCGGCAACCACACATATTGTGTCTTCTTCGGTACATAACACATTCATCTCTCTCTATGTGTTTCTCTCTCTTACATGTCTTTCTCTCCTTAAATATTTACACATGAGTGGTGGTTATGTAGTTATCATTGATGCGAGGTCATGTTTTTTTATTTTGTTATATAAGTTTGATGATGTTTTGAGTGCGTTAGACTTTGGAAATGGTGTATTTCATATGGATGACAAAACTGCATCTAGGTGTTTTTAACTGATTTTGTTAAATTTGTATAGATATGAGCTTTAATTTATGTTACTAGATCTTTATTAAGGGCATGTTTTGGGCCGTTGTTGATCTATGTAAGTTTTATGATGTTTTAAGTGTATAAGATTTTGTAAAAGTTGCGTTGTGTGTGGTGTTTAGAGTTGCTTCTATGTCTTTTTGACCTGATTTGATTAAACATTGGAATTTTTTGATATAATTTTTGCTTTTGAGGCTTTAGATATTTTGCCTGTGATTGATTGCAAATGTATTTTTGGCCATATCAAAAGGCCACAATTATATATGTAAATCTTGATAAGTGATAGGGTTTGTTTAGTAGGTTTGATTGATTTTGGTTATTTGAAATTAAAGAGGGGTAATGAATTCATGATTTAAGTTATTACATGTTTGGTCTATGAGTTATGTTCGAGATTGTTCTATAGGCCTATTAGTTTTTAAATAATTGAGAAGGAGTTATGAGTTCATGCTTTTTGGACGCCTACAAGGGTTACCATCAGATATAAATGGCCGAGGGGGATGAAGATAAGACATATTTCTTCACCGAAAAGGGAGTATTTTTGCTATCGACAGATGCCCTTTCGTCTAAAGAATGCAGGGGCAACTTACCAAAGGTTAGTCAACAAAGTGTTTAACGATCAAATTAGGTAAAACCTCAAAGCTTACGTCGACGACATGGTGATTAAGAGTGCTTCTAAAGAAGACATGCTGATGGACATCCAAGAGACCTTTGATAGGCTTTAATCCATTAACATAAAGCTTAATCCAAAGAAGTGCTCCTTCAATGCTGAGGAACGCTTATTTTTAGGGCATCTCATCACCAAGCAGGAAATCAAAGCCAATCCTTCAAATGTCAAGGCAATCACTGACTTATAACTACCAAGAACACTCAAGGAGATACATAGCCTCAATGAAAAGCTGGCAGCACTAAGCCAATTCCTTTCGAAGGGTGTCGACAGGTCGCTTCCATTCTATAAAGCACTTAAAAGTTGCATAGATAAGAAGACAGTAGACAACTGATGTTGAGGGAGCCTTTCAAAAAATGAAAGTGTTTATAAAAATATTACCTAACACTTACAGCCCCAATCAAAGGCGAAGTATTGGTAATGTACCTCGTGGATTTGGCAGAAAGTATAAATAATATCCTACTTGCGGAAAGAGATAAGAGACATGTTTTGATCTACTTCGTCAGCAGGGTACTAAAAGGGGTAGAATTAAACTACCCATAGTTGTAAAAGCTTATACTAGCTCTCGTACATGCTGCAAGAAGGCTACGGAGATATTTCCAAGCTTACCCCCACAGGGTATTAACCGATAAACCCATCAAGCAGATCCTCGCAAGGCCTAAGAAATTAGGAAGGATAGCCAAGTGGGCCATCGAGCTAGGGGAACATGACATCAAATTCAAAGGATGTAACTCTATCAAGGGGAAAATACTAGCTGATTTCCTTGCTGAAACACCCTCCGTAGAAGACAAAGATATGGAGGCCAAGAAACCAAAAACAACAAGCAAAGTTCTGAATTCCAAGAGTACATGTAAATTATAAACCGACGGAGCCTCAATTTCTGATGGTTCTGATGCCAGTCTAATGTTGGTCAGCCCCGAAGGAAAATAATACATGTATGCCCTAAGGTTCAAATTCGAGACCACCAACAACGAAACAAAATATGAAGCATTGTTGGCGGGCCTACGAATATCTGTAGACATAAAGATGAAAGACGTAACCATCTTTGTAGACTCCCAACTATTGGCCAACCAGGTTAAGGGTCTTTTTGAAGCAAGACAACCCCATCAAGCAGTACCTAGAAAAGACAAAGGAGGTTCTCGGGAGTTTCGATAGTTATACAATGAAACATGCCCAAAGGGATTAAAACAAGAAAGATGACACCTTGAGCAAGCTAGCTTCAATGACCTTTTTATGTCTTGCCAAGGAGGTTCTGGTAGAAGTCTTTGCTGAAAGATCAATCGTCCTAAGAGAGGTAACGGACATCATCAAAAAAGAAGGCAAAAATTAGATGTTGTCAATCCGAGAGTACTTACTATTTGGTCTGCTTTCCAAAGATCCACAAAAGGCAAGGAAGTTGAGAGTCAAGGCACCCCAATATAGGGTCATCGACAGAAACTTGTCTCATAAGTCGTATTTATCACCATGGTTGCTATGTATAGGCTCGATACAAGCTAAAAGCATCATTCAAGAAATACACCAAGGCTCCTACAGCATGCATGCAGGGACACAGTCAGTGGTGTCAAAAATCATAAAGCTAGGATACTATTGGCCCTCAATGCATATTGATGCAAAAGAAGAAATACAGAATTGTGAGGCCTATCAAATTCACTCATCGGTACCAAAAATGCTAAAGTAAGACATGACATCTATAAATTTGGCGTGACCTTTTTCTCAATGGGGAATCGACATCGTAGGGCTTTACTAATGGCTCCAGGAGGCACAAGGTTCCTAGTTGTAGCCATAGATTACTTTACCAAATGGGTAGAAGCAAAGCCTCTAGTATCCATAACGGGAAAGCATATGGAGAAGTTCATTTGGGAGCACATTGTATGTAGATTCGGAGTCCCTCAAATCATCATCTTCGATAATGAGAAACAATTTTCCGAAGGTTACTTCCTAGTATTTTGCCAAAGACTTGGCATATATCAGTCCTTTACCTTTGTCTACCATCCTCAAGAAAATGGACAAGTAGAGGTCACTGATAGTTGTTAAACTATACATACTTAAAAAGGCCCAATTCAACCCAAAACGGATCAAAAATGGCAAAAATGTGCTTGAATGTGAGTATTATGTGTGCAGGTATGGATATGTCAAATATCGCAAGAAATCAGTCAAAAACGGACACGAGAACGGATGAGTGATCAAGAAGCTAAAGAAATCAAAGCCGAAGCCAGAGAGATCATGCCTCAGCCTTCTACAGTCAACTGCAGCTAAACCACAGTCAACCAAAGCCCAACTCCATTGTTTTATAAGTTCAAGGGCTGATTTTGCAATTTATGGAAGTTGTTTACAACTTGAAATTGGTCTTGCCAAACACAAGGGCCAAGATTGAAAATCCCCTATAGTTATAAAAGTCGCGGGTCAACGGACCGGGTCAAACTACCCATGGACCCCCAATCAACCAATAAGAAACAAAGACCCAACCCAATTAAACCCGACCTAACCCGACCCTTAACCTTACCCTACCCGGTTAAACTTATAACCTTTTTACACTTACTATTCACCACACTCTCCCCAAATCGGATTAAACTTACTCACACACACATGAACACACTCAAGAACACCTTAGCCCTAGTTTATAAGCCTTTCACCCCACCTAAATTAACCTTAGGGTTAATCCACCTCTCACAACCCTTAACCCATCTGTCACTATCAATTAATCCCCCAACCCAATCCACCCTGGCAAAATGAGAGGAAATGATTGGGTGATGTGACGTGTGTGAGTGTTTACACTCACATAACTAACACACTCCTTGGCCACGTCAATGATCCGGGTGCACACATGCTTTGATCGAACGGCCTATATGCAAGATCGAGGAGAGAGAATGATTGAAGGGTCAAGATGAAGAGGATAGAAGGATCTAGTAGATGGCAAGAGGTGAAGCTTCGGGTATAAATACCCCTCAATCCAGCAGTTAAGATATAATAATTTTTAGGGTTAATTTTTCAGGTTAATTTTCATAGTTTTTCTTCAAATGTAATTTTCATTTTAATATTATGTAATTTTGTTTCACGATTGTAAGAACTTTATTTCAGTTTTAATAAAAATATTATTTCATATAATTAATTCGTATTCTTCATTTAAATTCTGTCGAAGAGTTTTTGTTTGTTATTGTTGAAATTGAACAAGACATTGACACTCTTGGAATTGGATGGCGGCTGAGTGTTCAATGGGGTGTAGTAGGCTGAGGGTCAGCTTATAGGTTAGATTAAGTTTTTGTTATTGATTAAGGGCTTATGTGGATTAAGCCATAAGCCCCACTTAGCTTATTGTTGCTTTCCTGTTCTAGCTGGAAAGCTAAGGTACACACCATTTACTTTACAATTGTCCTTTTTCTTCTTAGTAATAAGCTGTTAAGTTCATTAGAATTAAATAAGCTGTTTGGTTTTGCTAATGTTTGATTAAGCATTTTATTGAGTAGTTAAAATTCTGTCAAGTGCCTTTTATTTTGCTTTGTTCATGAAGTTTAAGAGATAGAATTAAGCTTCTAGAGCTTATAAGCTGATAAGCTTATACAGCTTATTTCTAATAAGTGAAAGTTAAGTTTTATATAAATAGTTTCTTAAAAAGTTAGATAATAAGCTGATTTATATAAAAAATGGATGCTGTTTGTTAAAAGTTAGGTGCTGCAGGGGCCTGTCTTGCATATTTTATAGTTTCTGTTAGTTTAAAATTTACACAGTTAGTCCTTGTTAGTTACTCTGTTAGTCCTTAGTTAATTACATAGATAGTCCTTCGTTAGTTTAATTGTTAGTCTAGTTAAGTCCCTAGTTAAGGGACTATATCTGCCATTAGTTCAAACTTTGTGTGTTTTATAAAACATTTATATCACCCGCCTACCCTCAACTTTACTTTTTGTCACTTTTAGCCCATGTGTTTGTTTGGATTTAATTTAAGTTTTATAAAATAGTTTAATTAAATAATAAAATTAGTTTTTAGTTTTTAATAAATAGTTTAAAATTAGGGCTTTTTATAAAGTTAATTTTCTGCATTTTTTCTCTTTATAAAAAGTATTTTTATAGAATTTTTAGTTTAAGTTTTATATTTTTAAAAATTAATTTTCAAATTTAGTGTTAAAACATTTAATTTTCAAACCTTTAGTTTTTTAATTTTAACCTTTTAAATAGAAAAATTAGTGATAAAAAAATGTTTTTCTCATCTTTTTAAGTAATTTAGGATTAAGTTAGCTTAAAAAGTATTTTTCTTAATTTTTATCAATTAAATTTCTATTTTTAGGATTTAATTTAGATTAATTAGTGTTTAATTCATATAAAATCCAAAAAGCCTTTAAAAAATATTTTTAATTTTCCTCAAATTTTCTTTAGCATTAATTTAGAATTGGGAATTTAGTTTATGATTTTAGGATTTAAATTGCATTTGTTTTCTTAAATGTCGCATTTTATTTACTTTCGTAATTAGTTTAATTTGTTAATTAGTTGTTTTATTGTGCCTTTAATTTTAGTAGTATAATTAAATCATAATATATCTCTTTTCTTATTCAAATCAGAGCATCCAATTAACGAGGGTTTCCATTGCACGAGGCATTGGGGAAAACGACCCGGTGATCATACTTGCCCGGTCAAACAGACGTATTAAAATTATATATATTCTTTGTGAGTGGAATTTGTCCAAGGGACCTTGGGGATTCCTAATTTCTTCTATAAGTATATTATTTTACGTGTATGTAAAATTGCAATCAACCCATACTAGAATTGAACATTGTCCTCAATGTTTTAAGAAGGGTCTCTACGTAAATCTAAAGCCATTTATTAAGTATGCTCAAAGATAAACGTTAGTCGATAAGATTGGATATTGGATTCCCATAATGAAGCTGAGGATTTGAAGCTCGAGTGAACGAAGGACAAAACCATGAGCACGAGAGGCTTCAAAATCCAGGGCAATCCTGGACAAATATCACAAAACAAGAGAAAGGAAGAGGCGAGCCTCCTCACAACACATTTATTCATTACTACTATTATAATTATATTAGGATTACGCATGAGGGTTGCCACCAGAAGCGCTTATTTTTGTTAACCGAGTCTTGAGCCTGACTCGATCCCCCATACTTGAGCTGGTCAAGGAGGATAGAAATGGAGAAACGGAACATCCAAGATAGGAATGTTCTCTCCATGAATCAACATCGGGCTTTTATGATGAAAAAGCTTGGAAGCTTTAAAGCCCCGATGTGATGAAGAAGGAGGAGATTTCTCCTTTGAAGCAAGAACACCGTGATTGAAAACTTTGTCTTCATTTTTGGATGAAAATGGAAGTAAGAAATCTCGTGGATTCGACTTCAATGTATATCAGGATCGTTAAATCTGTTTCTATCTTCCGTAGGAGAGGAAAACATCAGATCGGGATCGGAGATATTATGAGAAGGAATGAAGTCGAAATCCATATGAAGGGTGGGATGGGTGGGCAAAATATTAGGCACTCAACGGGATGTTTCACCACATACCATGGTTGAATATCCCGAATCGGGTTAATCAACATGAATGATTACGAACTCGGGAAGGGAAGTTGAATTATCGTATCTCTTTTTTTTCTTTTTTATTTTTTATATTTTTTTTCTTCGTTTTTTTTTGTATGAGTGTAATCATCACTCTCAATACCCGGTGGTATTGAGTCATCCGGACCGGGAAATATATCGATCTCTTCCCTAAGAGAGTCACTATCCCTCAACGGGGATAGGAAATGTGGGAAAAGACTCGATGATCGTATTTGGATTAGCATGAAAATCTTCCGGCGGACGGGGAGATGAATTATCATATAGCAACCTCTCCATAAGACTAATATATTCCTCGTGCTCTCTATTAACAATTCTTGGAGGAATTGTTATGAGTTCACCGGCGAACTCATCGAGGAGAGAATCAATCTTGGGAGAGGAAGCCATCAAAGTATCACGATTGAGTAATGATTCAAGAAGATAAGACTCGGTATTAAAACGATCATTTTTCGGAGTAGAATCGAGGTCTTCATTATGAATCGGATGTAACTCACTAGATAATTGATTTCCTCGTCAGATCAAAAGTGGGTTCGAGGAAGTTTTAAAACTTATTTCGTAAATAACCTCCTCATGACTTGACTCGTCATCACTAGAGGTAGAATCGTCGAAGAGAGGATTGGAAAACGTTGAAAAATTTGTCGTTTGAGAATCATCACAATCGGGCACATCACACTCACTTTCGATATCGGAAAAATCCTCGGACTCACTTGGGATTGGGACAAGGTTCTCATCACTAGACTTTATTAATTCGTCCGATTTCGTTTTTGGAATAGTGCTAAGATGCTCGTCCCCCATACTTAGAGAGTTATCGGGCTTCTCGGTTGGTAAGATGGGTGTGATTGCAATAGTATACTCCTCGTCATGCTTCATCATTCATCGTCGTAGCAAAAGAATTGAAAATCGCGAAGGTGAGGCCACCTGCCCTTGTTTGCTGAAGCTTTTTCTTTTTATTATTTTCAATACTCTATCCATTGAAATTTTCCTTAAGCTCATTAATCTTAATATCAATCTTCTCATCACGATAATCCTTAATTGGAAATTCATTAATTAAACTTTTCATTTTATATAAATACTGCTGCTTCAGATCCTCCATATCTTGGATACTCATTTCTTGAGGAGGTTGATGAATGACGGGAGACTGCGAGGTTGAAAATTTGGTCAAAAACCGAAAGAATTAGAATTGTAGAAATTTTGGTTCAACGGTTGACATTGAAAAGTCGCATGAGGACCCCCGCAATTTTCACAACAAGGCTCATAGAAGATCACTCGTTGACATTGAAAAATCTTATGCGGGCCCCCACAGCGGGTACAACAAATATAATGTTGTTGTAAACTTTGAAAATTTTGTGGGAAATTAAAGTCTTGATTGTAACACGGTTTCAGATTATAGATAAACAGAACTTGAGGTGGACAATAGTGACCATAATGAGCATCGTTCCCACAAAACTCATAAGAATTCGTCAGGGGTTGTAGAGGTGGGTTAGGAGAATCATCCACAAAATTAAGATTGGAATCATAAGTGAATGAATTTTTTCATCTCCGAATTGCATGTGGGTGAAGACTTGGCAAAGTTTGTGGGGGAACTCGTCAACGTTTTGATTGTAGCTGGTTCCCGATTTAGCGAAAATTGGGATAACTCTTTTGGTGGTCATTATAGCCATAATGAGCACCGTTCCCACAAGACTCACAAGTACATCGTTGACAAAAGATACCGTCTAACGAATCACCACACCCGTAACAACAATGGTGGTCAATATGTGGAGGACTTTGTGAAGAATTTTTACCGGGGTCCTGATTGAAGACGAATGGCTCTTGAGGTGCATTAACAACGTTAGTATTGTCATTGGATGACTCGGAAGTGTTTAGAAAGTCTTGGAAAATTTCATTTTCATCACAAATTGTAAACCAAACTTCCTCCAATTTCTTTCGTAATAGAGCACATTGTCGAGAATATAGACCATCCACCGTGTTTCCGCCAATTGGGATAATTATGAGGGGTAGTTGAGACGATTCGGTGTTTTAATTAGGATACGAACAAAACTTGTCTACGAATCCCCCTTTAGAACAACCACATGATTTATTGTACAAAGCTCCACAAGACGAACATTCTTTAAACCCATACATGATGATAGAATTAAAGAGGGATAAAGAGAAGAATTAAACAAAGTGGGGTTAAGAAGAATATTTTGGGGCTTTTTTGAAAGATAAATATAAAAGAAAAATATTTTTGGTAACCGTTAATCAAACGAGTGTACGGTAGCTCTCTAGAAAACGAAGGAATTAGCACGCCGAAGCGATTTAAAAGCGTTCTTCCTTTTTGGGCGATGTTCCTTGGATCAAGCCCTCCTTATACCCCCCCGCCCTTATAGTATGTAATTCAAAGGTGAGCCGATTATAATGATTAACAACACGATTTGTTTTGTTGGTTTTTGATTTTTTTGGTATTTTTGATTACTCGGTAATAGAAAGAAAATATATTCACAAATTAAAGCGATAACTTCACGGGGAAGGGTCTTCAAACACTAATCTTCAAATGAAACACGATAATCATTTCACAATCTCCCCGGCAACGGTGCCAAAAGTTGATCACAATCTTTTACTATATATATAATATATATAATAAATATATAATATAAATATATAATAAGGATAATATTAAGAGAAATATTCCAAGAGGGCTTTTTAAAAGGAAATTTACTTTTACCCAAAGTAAAATCCCTAAAAACCTTCCCGGGTCGTGTCCCGACGAGGTGCGAATTTGAAAATCGAGGTAACGTTTGAGGAACAATGCTTGAATATCACAAATTGGATTTGGTTATCTATTTCTACTAATAATATGCTAAAACAAGTAAAGGCACGCTAAAAACGAAAGCAAATAAATGTTTAAACCTAAAAACGATAACGGCAATCAAAACCCGTTCTTTAAAAAACTAAATTCTAAAATTTTAACCCTACAAATGAAATTTTAATTTTTATAAATCCTAAATGATAAAATAAAATTTAAAAAAAAAGAATTATATTTTTTTGACTTTTATATTATTTATTATGAATTAAAAACGGATTTAATCTAAAAAATTAATTAAAAAAATACTAAACTAATTTATAAAACTTTTAAAAAATTACTGAAAGTACTTAAGAGTAAGCTAGACCTATGAAAATTGAAACGGGACAAACAGCTTATCTAAATAAGCTGTTAATAAGCCGAAAACGCTTATTGCTTAAATGGGCCAAAACGTGGTTAAGTATTTAATTTTGCAAGTCTATACTCGAAAAAGACCCCAGGGCAGTTGGTGTGTGGTGTGTGTGTTAAAATCAGGTTGAGGGTGGTAGAGGTCCAGGGTTTGAGCCTTGCTCATGGTTTTTATTTTTTGAAATTTCTTTTTGCAAAATTATTTAAGACTTGAGAATAAGCAACTTTTGTGAAATTACTTTTTATAAAAACCTAAAATAAGCTAGAAATAAGCTCAAATAAGTGACAAACTTGGCTTTTTACACTAAGACTTAAAGGGCTAAACTATTGGCCTTTTTTGGACAAAATAAGCACTTGAAAAAGAAAATAAGCTAACATCAGATAATAAGCTATACCTAATAAGCATTATGGAATAAAAATAAGAAAATAAAATGAGCTAAACTAAGCTTAAATGACATAATTACCTAAAAGGCTATTAAACTTAAATTTTAAACTAAAAGTGCTAATAAGCTCTAACCTAAGTCAAACAAGCTAAAAGGGCTTAAACCTATCATAATAAGCAAATCTAAACACAACTAAAGCAAATCCAATAAGCCAATAAGCTCAGAAAAGCAAATAAGCTACTATGGCCAAAAACTACTGAAACAGCCAACAAGGGCACTTTCTAGCTTATTTTTAAGCTAGAAAATGGATCCTGATGGCTTAATGACTTATAACACTATAAAGCTTATACAACAAGCTTCTAAAATAAGCAAAGAAAAAGGAGTTTGAAAAGAAATGAACCAACACCCTCCCAAACATGCTTGGGAGGGGTATTCATACTATAAGGGGATCAAACCCCTTATAGGTTTCTTTTGGGCCTTGTTGGGCCGAAACTAAACAACACATAGGCTTTAAGCCCCAAACCTAGGCCCAATTAGCTTAAGTAATTCCCGTTTACATATTCTAGACTATATAAGGTTCGAGAATATTAATAATCATCACTTTACTAAAATCTAAGGCTAACACTACTTAAAGCCTTTAACAAAGTTTTTGAAACTTTAGAAGCAGACTTTGTTTTGAAAGCCTCAATGCGGAAGATAGTAGATACAAACACCACCACCTCTAGCAACATCATTGGTCTCACTGAGATCTTGAGGAATGCTAATTTGCTATAGATCCTCATTTAAATGTGTGCCTTTCAGACATCTCTTAATGCTTTTAGCACTCAGTGTGCTAGTATCTCAGAATCACTGCAGGAGGATCCTGAGTTCAATCAAATGCTGCTAAAGGCTACATGCAAAACTCTGCTAGACTCACTAAGATCGCTAGCAGTTTAAAGGAGCTAAATTTTCCATGTCTTCAAACCAAAATCTAAAAGGTTGAAAACACTTAGGTCACCATGCAGGCCGACATTTCATCAATCAAGGAGATGGTGACTGAAATGTTTTAGGCCTTTAAGGTAATTTCGTCCTCCACCCCCTTAGGTAGTACAACAATTCCAACAGTCACACAGCTTGAAGTCCATGCAACTGTTGGGGGGGGGGGAGAATTCTGAAATGCAAGTTGTGGTTTTGCAAAAACCTCCCTCTTACACTGAGGGGGAGCCACATCCAATGGCCACTGAAGTAAAGGAGACTTTACAAGAGCCTCAGGACACTAAGCCAATTCCAATCACTATTGTCAGACCAACAACCAAGCCTTCTCTTGAAGTTGAAATAATTAGATCTTCATCAAGACCTCAACTTACAGATCCTGTCCTTGAAGTTCAAGTCCCTTAACCTGAAAATCCATCACATACAACTCCAAAGTTTGATAGAGGAAAAGTGTAACCCTTGCAGATTTTCTAGTTCATAATGTTCTATTTTAGTCCTTTGACTTTTATCATTTTCTATTCCTGTCAGATCAATTTTCGTGATTAGCGGTGTCACACCCTGCTAAGGCAGAAACGCGAGGCGTAACATGATAGGCATCATCACAACACATTGATGTTAACAATAGAGAATAACTAGAATGCAACTAAATAAAATCCAAAGTGTTATGACGACACCTAACACAAGAGGGGTCTTGTATTGAGGTTATTCGCACACACAATACATAAACATAGTAATAAATCCAAACATAACAACATAAATATTCAAAATATCCAAGATATGAAAGTATGCAATAAATCTCTACCAGGAAAGACTCCACATGCAAGACCCTAAGGTCTCGCTAGCCACGCATCTTAACTTCCTTAACTTCGCTAGGCTCATCTAAAAATGATACTTTAAAACATCAACATAAAGTTGGTGAGATTCACAGGTTTAACACGAATTACTTAGTCTTGCTGCGAATCATAATCATTAGGACATACAAGAATATTATACACAAATGCAAGCAATTAAATCAGCACACAATCGATTACACATTTGGGCTTAAATTAGCACTAGCACTACAAGCAACCAAGCTCACCCATAATTTACAACACAAACATGAGGTAGGCGTACCCCTCCGATCCATCCCGGGTAGGCGTACCCCTCTGATCCATCATTGGTAGGCGTACCTCTCTGATCTAAAGAATCACACATAACAGGCATAAGCCATATAATATCATGTAATGTCCAAAACCAATTAAAACAATTATTCTCAGCATTTAAAACATTTCAAATTTAATTAGTATCATTTTTACCCCAAGAAAACATAGGAAAAATGGGCTATGAATACTCACCTCACGCTTCATAATTGAGCACAAAAGTCTGGCAAAAATCTACATAACAAATTTTAACGGGTTACTCACGATTAATGCCTTACGAACCTAAATCATGCAACCTTTAAATTGATGGATACTAATGTCTATCTTTCACTTATAGACACCCCTACTATGTAACCCTTACTTTATTTGATCCTGAAACACTTTCTATTCTTATATTCAAATTATCAGATTTTGACAAAATTTTGTAGTTATTTCACAATCACTGATAAAATACTAAACGACCCAATTGGAATTTCATATTACATCCACAACATCTTCAATGAGTTGTGTAACTACAACAATTTTTAAAAATAATAATAATAAGTTTAACTATTTTAAAAAAAATTCAACTTCACAAAGTGTCCAGATTTGGATCTGATTTGCACACCAAAAAGCTTGACCTTATTAAGCACCTTTAAACACATAGGAAAAATCTATAAAAATTCTAGAAATTAATAGACACCTAGAACTTACTCCAGTTCGAATTTCATTAATTAAAAAGATGATTTGATATGGTCTTTGACTTCACAAACACAACTCAAAATCTGCCCTAAAACTCAGATTCGAAAATGAATATTGAAAAATTGTTTTGACTGATTTCCACTCACTTTTAATTCATGAAACCACCCAGGTTGGAAAGTAGACTTTCTGTAGATAATTTTAGGCTCAATAAAATCGACAAAAGCTATTCGTATGACCAAGTTATGACTCTCGCAGGATGACCTAAAATTCTGCCCAGAATTCAATTTCGAATTTAACACAATCAAACCTAATTAAACATACCCAAACCCAAATTATTGTACCAAAATCAATATAAATGTTCATACCATCATAATTACAGAATTTTTATGAACCCTAATCCATTAATTTACAAGTTACATAATTTAAACAAAGACTAAAACCTATGTGTGTTTAAGAGTATAAAAAAATGGAACTGATTTAAAATTTAACAAGAGATCAAACCTTAAATTATTAGAAGCTTAATTTTTTCTCCAATGGGCTAGGGTTTTGGAATGGTTCGATACAGGTAAAAAAGGGAAGGAGAATACAGATTTATTTTTATAAAATACTGATTTGTTTCCTACTTGGACTTAGGCTCTCCCC
>BQNB010066774.1:0-27731 GCA_026074375.1 Tanacetum coccineum | reverse complement strand
TACTTCGTCTAGTATCTTGGCAACCCGCATGATCAGCGTTTGCATAAGCTGTTAGAGTAATAGAAGAATCCTTTGGATACCAGAGTCCCCTATTAATAGTTCTTCTTAGGTATTTAAAGATTCTTTTTACAGCATGTAAGTGCTTTTCGGTAGGCTTTGCCTGATACCGGGCACACATGCATACAACAAATGTTAGGTCTGGTCTACTGGCTGTAAGATACATAAGGGTGCTAACCATTCCACGATAGTGTGTAGGGTCAACGGCTTTCCCTTGTGGATCTTCATCCAGTTTGGATTTCTCCACTATGGGAGTATCCACGGGCTCACTAGATTCCATACCATTGTTTTTCAAAGATTCTAGAGCATATTTAGACTAGTTCAAAAAGATGCCTCTGAGACTTTGTGAAATTTGTAGTCCTAGAAAAAAAATGATATTTTGCCCATCATCGACATCTTAAACTTTGAACACACTATTTTTGAAAATTGGTCACATAGTTCAAGTGTAGTAGGCGCAAAGATTATATCATCAATATAGATTTGTACCAGGATAATATCTTTGCCTTGTCTTCTGATGAACAATGTGGGATCCACGGTTCCTTTAGAGAATTCCCGAGAGAGTAGAAACTTCGACAATAGATCGTACCACGCGCGAGGAGCTTGTTTCAACCCATTAAGAGCCTTCTTAAGCTTGTACACATGATTCGGATTGTCTTTATCCACAAACCCGTCCGGTTGGTTGACATAAACTTCTTCGCGCAGAATGCTGTTTAAGAATGTCGTCTTTACATCCATTTGGTAGACGATCATATTCATGTGAGCAGCAAATGCGAGGAATATTCAAATAGCATCAAGTCTAGCCACAGAAGCAAAGGATTCTTCAAAATCAATTCCCTCTTCTTGACGGTAACCACGTGCAACTAATCGAGCCTTGTTTTTTAGAATTCCTCCTAATTCATCAAGTTTCACCTTGTAGATCCATTTTAAAGTAATAACCATCACTTTATCTGGACGAGGAACAAGTTCCCAAACTTCAAGACGTTCAAATTCATTTAGCTCCTCTTGCATTGCTTCAATCTAACATGATTGAGTTAATGCGTCTTTATAAGTCTTTGGTTCAACTGATGCGAGGAAAGCATCGTAGTAACAATATAAGGCTTGTTCATGGAGTTGGAGTCTTGTGGAAATAGGTCTTTCGAGTTCACCGATGATGTTGTCTAAAGGATGATCTTTGGTCCATTTGGTAATGTGTTCTGAGTTAGGAGCAGTAGTGTGCACAATGGTGGGAATAACGTCCGAAGAAGAAGATGCTTCAGAATCATTTTCTATAATTGGAATGCCAAAGAATGGATTGTTATTCATGTGTGCAACATCTAAGTCATGATTTTCTTCTTCAATATCGTTAGAAATGACAAGAGATTGAGTTTCGGGTATTGTTTGTGAGTTACTAGGTGATGGTGCATCTTGGTCAATAGTTGTTGAGGAAGGTGAACCGGTTGATGCAACGGGTTCTAGAGCTACTACTTCAACAATTGGTGCAATGACTTCAGGGGTTGGGCGATCAACACTTGATGGAGGGTTGAGTAATTCATCAAATAGTGGTTGAAACAAAAGATCCCAATCAGTTCTTGAAGGTGGTACAAACGGTGTTGAAGGAGGAGGGTTTGGCATGAGTCCTAAACTAATTGTTGCAGGAGTCATTTCATGAAGTGCGGGTTCTAAACTGCTGTGTTCAGAAGCCATATGACCATTTCATACACATTGAAAGACCAAGTTAAACCGTATTGATCACATTTGATTCACTATTCTTCCCTTTAAAAATTTCATATGTGATTGCCATTTTTGATCTAATGAATTAGAATACAAGCTAATATACGTTGATCCACTTAATGACTAAACGAGCATGGGAAAATATGAAAAATGTTGATGAGAATGGTTGAAAATAAGAAGATTTCTCTTCTTTTGAAGATAAAGCGCATTGAAGCGTACACTTTTCTTTTCTTTGAGGAGCGGGGCCTGAAGTGTTGTCTGCACGCCATTGTTTATGTTTATCATAAGTAAATTCCTTGATAAACCATGTGCTGGAGCTTCAATTAGTGTATGATTACGTCTTTCAACGACACCATTTTGCTATGGAGAGCGAGCAACAGATGTTTCATGAGAGATTCCAACCTGCTCATAGTATTCACGCAAAGTTTAATCAACAAATTTAGTTCCATTATATGTTCTAATTCGTCGGACAGGTACTTTAAGCCGCACTTAGATCGTCTTGAGAAACTTGATTATGAAATCTGAAGCTTCATCTTTTGACTTTAAGCACTTTACCCATGTAAATCAAGAGTAATCGTTGACAATGACGAGGATGTACTTCTTTTCATTAACACTTGCGACATACATTGGACCACAAAGATCCATGTGCAAAAGATAGAATTTTTCTTGGTTAGTGTCTTCAGATTTAGGTTTGTAGGGTTTCTCATGCTTTTGCCATTGGCCCCTGACAACACAGATAGTCTTTTTCAAATTTTAGTTTAGGGAGACCTCGAACAAGAACGTGTTCGCTAAATGGTTGATTGCACCAAAGTTCAAATGAGACAGACGTCGATGCCATAGCCAGGACTTAGTCTTTGAGGCCTTTGACAAGAGACATTAGGAGAGGACGCCATATATTCCAGAGACGGAGTATACAGATTGTTGCCTGAGATCCAGTCAATAGATCAACACTTCTAGATTACTAATGAAAGCAGGGTGTGTTTGAACAAAAAGCAACTTCAAGGTTTCGAATCCACAGAATTGCCAATGGAGAATAGTTATGTCCAAGTCCGTTCTAGTAGTAAACCTTGAAATCGTAAATTCCCATCTTGATAATCACCATAACCAATATCTTTGCACATGATCATTTCCAAATTTGAACTGAATTTGCCCCCGAATTTTATTGAGGAAAATAGTGAGTGAGAGCGATCTTCGGTCATATGCTTAGATCAGCCGAGGTCAATCCAGAGACAATTTGGGACGACAATGCATTCATCAAGAGAGGAGATGGAACATCGGAAACTATGGATCCCTAAGATTTATGGGTTCCATTGTTTTAGCAGAATAAGATTTAAATATTTTTTGGTTTGCTACGGTAGACATTAGTTTTAGATTTCTTAGGTTTCCTTGAGTAAACCAATGTTACCACAGGCTTATGTGTATCACTTTTTATAGCAGTTGGTTTCCTAAGGGGCACTTCAGCAGTTGTGGTAATCCTAGTTAAGGGGCACTCATTTTCTACTATAGTGAAGGTCCGACCAGTAGGTCTCTAAGTGTATCCTATTAGCCGTGTTTTTAGTTAAGTGATGGTCATTATCAATCTCGAGCCTTGTATAAGTAAAATGTAGTTTACGGGAAATTCACTTAAGCTAATAGGGCCTAGTTGTCGGGCTTAAAGCCCATTCTTAGCTTGGCCTGGCCAATGAAACATAAGGAAGCTCACAAGGCTTGTCACTCTTATAACTTATAAAGCCCTCTCCAAGTTAAAGAGAGTGTTGCTTTTCTCATTTTTTTCTTCTTAACAGTAACCATTTTTTTCTCTTCCTTTTTTATTTCTCTCTCTAGTTCTTTCTCTCTCTAAAATCTTTTTCTCTTATTTTGTGTTTAAGGGGTGATGAATTATGATATCATTCTAACATGTGGTCTCAGAGCCAATGTTGGTTTAGTTGATGTAGTGGTTTCGTTGTGAGCTTATTCTCGGCTTATTTTTTTCTTACTTCTTTCTGTAGCTTATTTACATCCATCATATGTTTTTTCATTTTCAAAATCTTTGTTTCCTTATAACTTTTGATTTTGGGTTGCTCAAAATTATCATGTTGGGCTCATAAGTGTTTTGCATCAAAAAAAGTTTCAACATTTATATGTAAAAGTGCGAAACAGTTTGTCTTTGTTTTTTCTTTCACTTTTGATAACATCAAAAAACATACAGTAGCCAGTTTTTTTCCTTTCATTTATTTTTGTTTTTTAGCTTCTAGGGTTAATTGTTTCGTGGCAGCTCTTTTATAATGGGATGTGGTTTATCAAGTTTTTTGAGGAGCTTATTTTTCGTGGCTTATTTGTGGCTTAAACAGTCTTTAAGTGCGTATTTTAGAGCTTATTTTCGAGGGTTTTTTAAGTTTTTTCGTTAGCTTTTTGGTCTCCTTTTTTATTGAGGCTTATTAGTCTTAAGTTTTACTTATTAGCTTTTGTGTTGTAAATGATGTTACTCGTTTACTTATTTTTTTAGTGGTCCACACGGCTTGAAACACCATAAGGACATGATCCAAAGTTTGTGGAACAAGGACGTGTTTTTTTGTTGCTATTCGTTGGCATAAAGACAATACAAGGACGATTGTACTAAATCAAGGACATCGAACTCGCAGCCTTCATCAACGGATTAGCAACTCTACGTCAACGAACCTCGCAACACTCCTTGTCACCGAACTCGCAACACCTCTTTGTCAACTAACTCGCAAACCTCTTTCAATAAACCGAACTAGAAATTCCAAGGATAACCGAATTCGCAATATTGTTATTGCAACCGAACTCGCAACATCTCTTTCAACCGAACTCGCAGTTTTAAGTTAATTCGGGTTTTTTGGTTTCGAGTGTCGGTTTATTACGGGACTTATAACTTATATCATTATGATCGTGATTCGTTTTCGATCAACGTGGTATATTTATTTTCTACCGACGTTAACCGTACTATCCCGCGAGCAAAGAAATAGAAACATTCACATTTTATAAATTTCAAAACGAAGAAGAAGAAATACGTTTTATACATGCGTCATTTTTTATTATTGTTTAAAAATTTAAATTTTCTATTTTTAACCGTTTATTTTCTATAGTTTCACTTTTTAATCCCTAGTTAATAACAATAGTTTATTTTAGCCCTTAGATTTTGGAACATTTTAATTCTAACCTTTCATTTTTCAAAACATTTTCCTTTTAGTTCTTTGTTTTTAAATCTTTTTCTTTACTTAGTTTATTTTTAATTTTAGCCTTTTTGTTGTAAGAAATTGCCCCGTTTTTCGTTTTAGCTTTTTGTTCGTCAACAAAGCTTCAAATTCTTCTTACAACACAACGATTCATCAACAAACAACTCTATTTTCATGGTTTTCTTCTTGTTTTTGGAAATCCCGTACCGAAAGATTCAGTTCTTTTCTTTGTTTAAAATCTAGACTTGTAAAATCCCGTGAACGTTAATTGAATTCAATCCACAACGACAATCACTTTACCCACTTAAGATCCTTGCATATCATTTCACATCACTTTTGCAATGTCGACTCAACAAGACATCAATGCTATTAGAGCACAACGACTTGCAAACACACATGATCCTTTGGCATTAATGGCAAACACTCAGACACCGTTTCACCCAGATCACTCATCACATATTACCTACATACAACATCCACAACCCAACAACAACTTTGTCCAACAACCTTCATTCAACACGAACTACATGCAACAACCAATGCAAAATCCCGAAGATATCTCAGATCCCACAACTGCATTAGACATGGCACTTGAACTCATGTCTAAGGCATTTCAGCTAAACAACATCACTCCAACAAACAACAACCAAAGAAGTTCATCAAACCCTTGCTACAGTCAGATTGCTCAATCGGGTATGAATATAGATCAAGACAGACAGATGCTAATGGTTGATGATAATGTTGGGAACCAGTTTAGAGAGAATGCAGTGCAGAATGTAGGACATTTGGTTGGGCAGAATGCAGTTCAGAATCAGGGTACTCAGAATGTTGGGAATCAGAATGGGCTTAGTGTTGTTTCGAAAATTGCAAATCAGAACAGTTATAGTTATGGAATGGAATATGTTGAAACAGCCACCAGCTGAGGGGGTATTGTAATGGTTCAATGGTAATCCGATAAGGTGTTACAAACTTGAGTGAGAGGGTCATTATGCCAGCAACTGCACAGTAAAACCAAGGAAATGGGATGCTGCTTATCTTCAGCAACAGTTGCAAATTGCTCAAGAGGAAGAAGCAGGGATCCAAAGTACTCAAAAGGAATTTGATTTCATGGCTTACGCAGGTGCTTGTGAGGAAACTGAAGAGCAAGCACATGTACTTTAGATAATATTGTGCTAGCAAGCACGATCATCTGGTACTTGTCTGACAAGCTCCGTCTACGACTAAGTACGGGATCAGTGAGGTACATCTCTCTAAAAAATTTATTATTTGATAATGATATATTCAATATGTTTACTCAAGAAGAGCAGTATACTGAGCTACTCGAGCCCATTCCTGAACCAAACCAAGTTACCCAGAATGATCAGTAATGTTATTTCTGAGGTTTTGGCGTATTGGAACAAGGGTGGGGAAAATTTTATAGAACAAACACCTGCAATGTTGAGGAAAAACAGTGCTGGTCCAAGACTCATTATTTCATTATTTAGTTGCTAACGTTAAGTAAAGTCACTCGGTCAATCACAAGTTGAGAGAAACTAATGCTAATTTGACCACTAAGCTTGCTAGATATAAAAATCAAGAAAAGTGTTTTGAAATTAGTCAAGAAAAATATGACAAACTTGAAAGGTGTTATCAAAAGTCTGTTTATCAAGAACAATGTCTTACTAAAAAGATAAATGCACTTCACTTAAGTTCCGGTAAACAAATAACGACTTTGAATGAGGAAATTTCAAATTTAAATAAACAGCTTTCAAAGGAAAAATCAATTGTTTCTTCTCTTCTTGAAGAAAAGAAAAAGTTGAAGTCTGATTTCAAAATACGCAAAGACGAGCTTCTTGATAAACAAATTCAACTTGAGAATAAGATAAAGGAATTAGATAATATTTTGGTTAAAACGGGTCAATCGATTCAAACGATGCACATGCTTTCACCTAAGCCAGACTCGTTTTACCACACCGAACAGAAAATGGCTTTGGGTTATCAAAATCCTTTTTATCTCAAGCAAGCTCAGCAGAAACAACAGAGTTTGTATAATGGCAAAGTTCTATTAGAAAAGCATGATCCTCCTGTTGTGTATGATTCGGAAGAGACGCTGCAACTTGCTCAAGAGAGTCCTCTAAAAATGAAACGATTAAACAAAGAAATAAAACCGGAAAATTATACTAAGATTAATCATCTTTCGGGGGTTTTTGTTTCTCAAACGGCCAAGTCACGTGAAGAGTTGTATTTTTCAAATACTTCCAAATCGGCCAATGTTTCTAAATCATTTTCAATACCAAATGAAGAATTTTCGGATGATACTACACCAAGTGTTGCTCGAAAATTTCTAAATGAGGTAAAAAGCACCATTGTGACTCTTCAACGTGTTGTCAAACAAAAAATGACTTTGGATATACCACAATCTGGTCGTCTTCTGCTCACCAAGAGATTCACAAAATTGTAAAAGATGAAATTTTCCTTATCGTTAACCAAGTTGATGCTAGAGTGCAAAATTTTGAAATACAATTTTTTAAAAAAGCAGCCAAATTTGTTCGAGACTTCAAATCTCTTACAAAAGAGGCTGGTAAATCTATTGTTAAGCAGAAGGCATTGGAATTGGAAATTGAGCATTTCTTGAGAGAAGTTGTCAGTCGGGATATTATGTCTATTGTGCAAAATCCCTCTGCTGTAGATACATCAAATCTCCAAACTGAGCTTGAACGTATGAAAGAACGATTTAAAAATTGTATCATTAAAAAGGAAAACGAATATTCTAAACTTTGGAATGATTGGTACAAGAAATGTGAAGAATGCAAATATGACAAAATTTCGTACGATAAAGCTTATAATGACATGCAACAAAAGATCGAACGATTGCAAAGCTCAGTTAGGAGATCAAAAGGGAAAATAGTAAGGGTTATTCCCATGTGTATCAAATACCCTTGATCCTTTGTCTCAGAAACTTAAGAATGAGAACGTGGAATTAGAGTTTTAGGTTTTGAATTACGCTAAAGAAAATGTTCATCTTAAGACCACATACAAGAACCTGTTTGACTCTATAAAAGTGACACGGGCTCAAACCAAAGCGATAATTGACTCTTTACAAGATAAATTACATGACACGATCTATGAAAATGCTAAGTTGAGTGCTCAGTTATTTGATAAGGTTTCTAAACAAAAGGAATCCAATAAAGGTACGAGTGTGAATACTCAGTTTTCAAAGCAATCAATCTTGGGAAAACCACCTTCTTCTTCTAAACCAAAACTGTATTTTGTAACTCCTTTACCTAAATCTACAGTTATTCCCAAGGTTGGTAAGTCTAATGCTTTGTCAAAACAAGTCACTTCAAACTCGGCACCTTCCTTTCGAGAATCAACTGTTGTGAACAATGAAAGAGTGATTGCTCCAGGAATCTTTAGGATTAATCCTTTTAAAGCTTCTAGGGTAGACAACTTTTGTAACATCCGGCAATTTTTGGAATTTAAATGACTATTTTACCCTTTGACTTTTTGGGTCTGGCTTGACTTTTTGACTTTTGGTCTTTTATTGTCACATAAAAGCGATTACCGCATAACCGGTAAAATTTTCGGAACATATTTTAAATAATAAATCATATTTATTATTACATCTCTCATGTGCAAGTTATTTTTAACTTATTTGACGTAAAAACGAAAAAGATATATGTTATTCTTAAGCTGACTTATCAAAACGACCCCACTAAAATCATGTGTTCACATTCGGACTTAAGCCAAGTTTGAGTAAAAACGACATCCGGGACATTTTTTGTTTTACCCTGAGACTTGAAAACGAGCAGAAAAGGGTTAAACCAGCCTCGCAAAATTTTGAAGACCGCATGCGACGCGTACCAATACGAAAATAATTAAATCATATTTAATTATCTTTTTTTATTAAGTAAAAATATTTAATAAATTAATTATCTTATTATTAAAAAACGTTTGGTAAAAACGAAATTATTCAAGTTAAAATTCATTTTTCGGACAAAGTTTGTCAGCGATATACAATTAAATGATAAACATTTTAATAAATGTTATAAAACAATTATGAAATAAAGTCGTGTAAATACTCGTCTTTATAGGAAAAATGATTTGGAAAACAATGGCGCAAGTTTCGTGACTCGAATCATCCATTAAGTCGCTCAAATGAGTCCCGAACCAATATTTTACAAAATAATACTCAAATTTACACTTTTATTCCCTGTGGTATTATTTTACTAATTCTCACATATTATTTAACACTTGTCACTTAATTTTAAAGTTTTATTATAAATAAATTTTTTATAAAACTTTACATATTATTTTAACAAAACACACACACATAAACACTCTCTCCCTCTCTCTCTTTTCCGGCAGCCATCGCCGGATCCGGCCAACCTCCGGCCACCGTCGCCGCCGCCGGCCGCCACTTTTTCGGCGGGTTTTCTGACCAAATCCCAAAAGCCTCCCCACCACCCGATCTATCCGATCCCCACCACCACGCGCCGCCACGCGCCATCACCACCGTTGCCGCCTCCACCGAACGCCACCACCAACCGCCATCATCATCATCATCGTCACACCATCATCATCACGTCACCACCGTCATCATCACCACCATAGCCACCAACGTCACGCCGCCATCTACACGACATCACCACCACCGTGACCATCATCCCCCGTCACCACACCACCATCACATGGTGCGTTTGGTTATTATTTCAACACCATGGGTGCGTTTGTTTTTTTTATAAGCACCAGGGGTGCGTCGGGTTTGGCAGCAACACCAAAATAGGGTGCGTTGGGTTATTATAACCCATTAGGGTGCGTCCGGTTTTGTTCTCAACCCGACTAGGGTGCGCTGGGTTTCGGGTAAAACACCATATGGGTGCGTTTTGGTTCTCAGCCACCCACCAAGGGTGCGTTCAGTTGTGGCTGCACCAAGGGCGCGTTTGGTTGGTTTCATAGCACCGAAGGGTGCGTTGGGCTTCAGGTCAACCACCACCATGGGAAGCGGTGGGGTGGCAGCCGCCGACAAAGGGTGCGTATGGTTGTTTTGACAGCCAAGGTGCGTTTGATTTGATGAAACACCAAGATTTAGGAGCATTTGGATTTAGGACAGATTTAGGATCGTTGGTTGTTATAAAACAGATTAGGTTGCGTTTGGTTTTGTGTTATGCACCAAAGGATGTGTTTGGTTTAACGTATAACACCACAAGGGTGCGTTTGGATCTGTGTTCAGCACGTAGGGTGCGTTTGGTTTTGTCAATAAAACATATTAGGGCGCGTTTGGTTTCGATTCACAACACAAGGGGTGCGTTTGGCTTTAAAAACCACCCAAGAGGTGCGTTTGGTTTTCAATTTAGCTCCATAGGGTGCGTTTGGCTGTAACAACACCAGCAGGGGTGTTTGGTTTACTGGATAACACCAGCAGGGGTGTTTAGTTTGCTGGATAACACCAACAAGGGTGTTTGGTTTGCTGAATAACACCCAAGGGATGTGCTTGGGTGAGCAAGAAGTGCATAAGGGGGTGTTTGGGTGAGCAGGAAATGCATAAGGGTGTGTTTGGGTGAGCAGAAACAACCTTTAGGGTGGGTTTTGATTTATGCAAATCGATTAATAATTATATCATAAGATTTTATAAATATAAAACTGGATTAAATGGTGGTTAATGGTTAAATAAATGTGTTATATATTATTTAATCTCGCCTAATTATATATATTGATTACGCGAGTAAATTGCAACACAGATTGATTGAAAAAAGATTAAGTTATATAATTTTAAGATTGTTTAATTTAACATTATACAACAACTAGACAAACAAACGAGAACAATACTTTTACGAATGAAATAACTATTTTAGCTACAATCGTCAAGAAAACAAAATACTAAATTATAAAATATTATTTTATAATTCTTGACTAGAAGATAAAAGCTCATAACTTTGGCAAAAGTGTGAAAACATCATTACCTTAATTTCTCAATAGTAAAACGTTTGCATTACTTTTTTATACCAAGGCTCTTAATTGAACTTTATTGGATGATTTCCGAATACGTGTCGAATTATTTAGTTTCCTTTATTTTTACCATCTTTCTTATATAATACTTGTAAAGTATTATATAATTAAATCATTTTATTTTAAATGTCATCTTTTTAGATGTAACACATGTCGTGTATTATATACGCTTCGAGTTATCCTTTTGGTTGTGTACCTTGTTATATAATTCACAGTATGAGTTATATACTCGGTCATTTTTCATTAGGTAATATATACGGAATATATTACACACATTGCGTTTATTTTAACTCTATTTATTTAACCACCCACCAAAACTATTATTACTTTATATCTAAATCTTTTATCAACACTGCCGCGTGATGTACTTTATTCATCGGAAAACCCAAATACATTTTCCTAGGTAGTAGGATACAACCGTTTAGATAACCGCAACTTCTGGGTCGAGCGTCCAGTTTGTTTCTGTTTTGTTGGCGCGTAATATGCGTTTATTCCGCCAATACGTTTTCTACAAACATTCGTTGTGAGTTTATTGCCCCTATTTTATCTGTGTTTTACATTTCTTTACAAATTATGGGGAGAAGTACAGGCTCGTTACATATTGTTTACATACTCATACTATTTGACAAGCTCTGGGATATACTCCTTTCTACTTAGGGATTTAAGTATTTACAGCTGTTTACGAATGCAATGGTTTATTTCTTATTGGACCCAAAGTATTTTGGTTTCATCTCCTGTTTACGTGTTACCTAAGTAGCGTTAAACCTTCAATGCACCCGAATTATCATGAACTGTCAATTTCTTGATCGGAGAACCGGTTGAGGGAGCGTGAATGTTATAAATAGATCTATTGGGACTAATTATCCCTATCCGGGTGAGTAGCTCTCACTGGTGTCACGGAGTGAACCAACGGATATATACCATGTCGAATCATATTGGGTGTCTTGGTCAGACACTGGTAGGGCAGAATACAATTGGCATATTATATGCTACACAAATTAGCTTCGGTGTCATGAGCTTAGCGCAACAGTAGATACATTTATGTGCACACTCGTGTATTTGTTATAGAGTCCTCATATATTGGAAATCTTATGGTCCACACTACTTTGTTGAACATTACTGATCACTAAACCCTTTTCATTTATACTGTGGTGAAACAGTAGACACTATACTCTTTGGGTTCTACATTTATACTTACATTTTGGGCGACTATTACAAGAATTGAAATGGCCGTGCATACTTCATAAATCTTTTGATTTCAACAATTACATTTACAAAAATCTATGAACTCACCAACTTTAATGTTGACACTTTTAAGCATGTTTTTCTCAGGTGAATTAGAAGCTTGGCTTATCTGTGTTGCATTGGATTGTCTAAATTGACAAGATTTTCATTCATGGATTTCTTGCTTAGATTACAAAATGATCAAATCGCGTTGTATTACTTCAACGCTTTTCATTGTGATGCAATTATGGGGACTAAAATGTTATGATCCAATTTCAAAAATCAACGAGATTCTTTTCAACGAAATTTAGAGGGTCATTCTACTTGTATCTTGTGTGTTGTATTAAGAATGTAACACCCTCGGACATTTTCAGCTTCGACCACATTTTTGGGGGGTGTTACAGATTTGTATCGAGCACTGGTATAGAGAACTAGGTTGCATTATGTTTTACCTAGGACTATAGCCGTTTTCGCAAATTGCATCCAATCACACATTATTAAAGTGATACACACTACTTGCTTACTTTAGCTTGTTGCATTAATTGCTTACTGACTACTTTACATATATTATATATATATGTATAATTAATATATATATATATTCATATATATCCTATATATCTACTATATTATAGTATATTATATATATATAACTTATATATTGCTTGCATTCCTTTGCGTATATCGTACGTTTCTTTGTATAAGAGGTTAATTATATAAATACTAGGGACATTTCTTAAGACATTGTGGTTGACAATGGTCATTTATACTTCAGACATTGTCTACATTACACAATGGTCTCTTTTTACTTCTTAGACATTGTGAGTTGCAATGGTCTTTATTTTGTTTCAGACATTGTAAGTTAAACATAAGGTTCTAAGAATATTATTTTTTTCTTCATAGTTTAACAATATCGTATTATACGGAGACGTCATAATTTTGTTACATGGAAAATGTATGAATCTAAGTATTATAGTTTGTATGGGTGGGACTTGTAATATGAGGATTGATATGATAATTGTTATGTTAACAAAGCCCGTCACAGTTCTGTTTACATGGGATTATGTATGAATCTAAGTATTACAAGTCTTGTATGGGCGGGACTTGTAATAGGAAGATTGATATGATAATCGCTATGTTGACTCGTTCATAGAGACCTTTATCTTATTTACTCTAACCGAGTACTCATTAACTATCTTGAACACTAGGTCGATATTCCTTGATTGTTTTACTCCCCGTCTCCGAAGACGAGTTTTAAACACTCGTCCCATACTCATTAGAAGCACATGCACCGTCATGTTATCCATCACCTTGAAGGTTATGTGAGTACGCGTATTGCATCAGAAATTATTAAGTAGGATGATTTATAATCTCTTTATTTGAAAGGATTGGGACGCCTCTTCAGTTAAATAAAGAAATTGTAAATCCCTGAACCTAGTTTATCATTTCTTTAACTTACATAAAATTAGGCGCTCCTTTATGTATACGTAATGAATTATTAAATGCGGTGGGCTAATGGTCTCAATATGAGACGAGGTATGAACTCGAACCGATACTCCCCAGAATCCATTAACAAGGCTCAGAGGACACAATCGTGCCTTACCACTCAGCAAAATCTTAAGGCCTCACTTGGAATTACATGATCTCATTCTTAAGATATTACTTTTGCCGTTGCAAATCCTTGCAATCGCTAACTGTTCGTAGAACTAACAGACTTGTTGCACACTTAAACTAATGGAGTTGATTCATCCTCAAACTAACGACTGAGTATCATATTCCGTTGTCTATCGCATAAGCTCTTTCGCGAGCTTCTCTCAAATTGTTTGAAATATATTTCTGGGATTATAGTTTCTCGAAGATCTTCACTCGCCGCATCCCATCCCATTTGTTATAGTTATTGTCATTATGGTTGCGGTTGTTGGGTCTGGAGTGGTCTCAGCTTGTTACAACTTTATCAATAGGTAATGCAACTCCACCTTAACAGATAAACACTATCGACGAAAGAGCTGGTCGAATATTCATTTCCAGGCCACTAGTAGGAAGACTTAGGTCACGATCCATCCTGGTATTGCCAAGTAAGTTGGGTTATAACACCCTGTGTTTTCAAGTCATTGACGACGTCGATAAATCTACTATTTATTTTTAGTGTTGTACGTGTTTGCTTGTGATTTCATGAATTAAGTTTAAATCGCGTAGGCTAAAAATTAGCGTTCAATGTAAACGGGCATCAAACGATTAAATGTTTACATTGATCAAGTATTAAATAATTATTTTGAGAATAATTATGATCCTTGTTCATTTTATTTTTATCGGATACGTAAAGTGTATACGTTTCGCGATAAATTAAGTTTAGGCATACCCGGAACCACAAAAATTCTACGCTTAACAAATTACACATTATACCCAATACATAAAAGTTACAAAAATATATCATATGTATCATACATATGCCGAATTTATAGCAATGTATACAAAGAAATATAAGAAAAATTCTTCCAAGTAGTCTTTGTACAACCTATCTCCATTAAACATACCCATACCATGTTTCCTTTGACCATAAGTCTTCCTTAAGACCCTCTCTTTGTCTCTGACTAACTATTGCATACTTTTTGACCATTCCATTTATCTAGGCAAGTATCTGTAAAGAGAGACCTCCTTTACAAAACTCATACACTTAGTAAAAAATCAAAAAAATTCCTCCTTTCTCTCCCCTATAAGGCCCCGGCTCAAACCAACCTTATACCCAATCCATATCAAAATTTTATACAACCTAATCCACATCTAATACATCATCTTAAGAATTCTAGGGTGTTTCCAAGCATTGGCTTATCATTTACACAGTGTTGAAGAAAATCAATTAAGATTTTGGTTTTCATTTGGAAACTAGGGTTTTCTTGGTTATAATCTTGGGTTTAAAGGCTAAACAAGGGTTTAGCACCTATTTTCCATCATCTTCATTCACCATAAGGTCATCTTGAACTCTTTATGATCTTACATTTATCATTAATATGCATATGTTAGTTTCATTATAGCTTGAATCACCATTTAGGATTTTGATCATGTAAAAAGGAGTTTCTACTTATTGTCATCATATTGTACACTTTTATATATCTTATGATGTTAATGACATCATGTTAAAATGGACACATAAGTGATTACACTTGGTTAAGCATAAAAATGATTATGTATTAATTTAGGGTTTGATAAAGTTACATAATATGTTACCCCAACAAAAAGTAAAAGAAGGCAAAATGACATTTAATGTTGCATTATGGATGCTATTAGATCATGTTACTTGAACTCTAAAATAAGTCATCTTAGACGAAAGATTACACTTGTACACTTAGGGTTTATATGTGAAATGGTTAAGTATAACTTGGAGTAAAAGGCAACTTATGACACGTTAAGGATTAAATAGTGTTATATAGGATTGGTAATTTGGCATAGGAGGGACAAGTTTTAGACTAATGGACTCTTATTATATGTAACACTTATGACATATATAAAATATAAGGCTTGTGGTAAAGTTATAAAGTGTAAAATATAAAAACAAGGTTAAAAATGGACTTAATAAGGTCACCCAAACTTTCTGTCCAAAAGTGTATAAAAATATACTTATTTTATATTTTTTATAAAATAATACGATCTGACGATTCTGAAAAAATAAGAAATTGTCGACCGGATTAATAACGAAAAAGTTATGTTAAAAACAAGTTATCCGATAAATAAACAGATTTATAAGAATTTTTTATAAACACTTTTTATTACAATTATTCAAACAAACAAGTTTGGTATTTTTAACAATTATACACATTTTAGGATTCAAAATGATAAGAATCGTAATTTTTCAATTAAAATTGAACAATGTTATGATTTCGCGAATTTACGATAATTAATACTTTTAAAAAAAACTATTTCTTATCAAAAGTTACTGTTCATAGACTAGAGAAATATTTATTTTTAAACCTCATAAATAAATATAACTTGCAAATAGAGACGTGCTCGAAAGAATCACTAAAACGGAGCTATAACGAATAAAATATGCGGTTTACGGGTTTTACGTAATTAAAAAACTATAAAAATAACTCTTAACTGGTTCTCCATACATCGCACGTAAAAAGTTACTGTTCATCAGAGGGTCAAAAATATGAAAATGTCAATTTGATATTGTCCTAATACGAAAGCGGTGGGATATAAGAAAACGTCAAATCGGACTTAAACGCGAAAGTTTACGCCGGGTTTTACTCAACGATACATTATAAACGTTAAAACTAATTAAACACAATTTTACCAAAACCAGTAGTTGGTGATTGAACTATATAGAATTATATGTGGTTATCAAAGTACTATATTACTAGGGAGTTTCATAATGAGGCCTCTTCGGGGTTGGCGTTATCGGAACGAGTTGCTAGTTTTCGATTTAAAGTGTCCTAGACTCCCATCATCGTTCACTACATGACCTCATATTTTGTAGCCCGAACGATAGTCTGATGTACCTAACATGGCCCTGTATATGATGTTAGTTATCAAATGATTAGTGTTTATACGACTATGTTATTTTAGGTTGCATTGGATCAGTTACGTGACGTTTATCGCGATATTTGGATTATCAGAACTCCACGGTGGTTCATAGCCCAATTTTTACGGATTTCAATGATTTATAAACTATGGGTGGAAAATGCTTTGTTTTATAAATTGGATGCAAGTGGATATTTTATATTGATTACATGTTTGCCTAAGTAGCGATAACCCAAGTTGAGCCCCTTATCATGAACTGTCAATTGCATAGATGTAGTTGTTAATTACATTATGTGAGCGCGAATGTTATGAATAGATCTATTTGGGAAACGACCTTCTCCCCGTTCGGGGAAAGCTATCACGGGGGAATATACGAACGTATAGCATGTCGAATTTAAGGATGTTTCGGGTGTGTTAACATCTAATCGGGCAGAAAATGGCAATATATATTATTGCATAAAGAGCGATCGAGCTTCTAGTGTCATGAGCTTAGGAAAAATGTAATTCTGGTTTTGTGTTGGTCTGCATGTGTGCATTATTCACGGGGAAAAGTTTGCGGTCCTGCATATTATGATTTATCAAACCTATGAATTCACCAACATTATTGTTGACGTTTTAAAGCAATGTTTTTTAGGAGATCAGTAAGCATAAGGTGCCAAGGATACATTGGTGATTTTGTTTTTTGGATTGTCATGATACAAGATTTGTTATTGTATATCGTTTGGGAAACTCATGTGTTGTGAACCAGTATCTTTGTAATAATAATAAGGAACAAGTTAAAGCTTCGGGCTATTTGTATCAAATATTTGTTAAATCCAATGTATCAGTTTTAAAATGACTTTTTTGGTCGTTCTATATATATCTTGTGTTATTGATCTATGAAGTAACATGCCCCGGACCCTTATTCCGCTGCGACCCAATTTGGGGGTGTTACAGATTGGTATCAAGAGCCAAGGTTATAGAGAACCAGGTCAAATGTTTTTGCTGGACTATAACCGTTTTCAAACATTGCATTCATAAAAAGGGGTTTTTATGGGACACTAGTTGTTGCATTAGTTAGTTGGACTAGATGCATTCATAATTGATATACGTGGTTATAATATATTACGTATATTACAATAAGAGCCTCTTAGATATATACTATATAGTTCTTTTGCTGGTCACAGTAGTCATGTCAGCTGATTCCGTTGTTACCTATACTTCTGTTCACTCTGAGGCACGATCTTGGGGTATTCCATCTGGAGGATCCTTAGAGGAGGGTTGCCCGTGTGTGGAACCGATAGTTGTTTAGAGCAGGCACCACGTTCTCCAGAGTATGTACCTGATCCCATGGAGCTGGAGGATCATGTACCTGTGTACATTCCGGAGCCTGAGCATCCTGAGGATTTAGTGCCAGCTGAGGATGAGGCACCTACACCTCCACTACCACCATTCTTTTTATCTCCACGTATTCGACCCCCACATACTAGAGCAGCCATGAGGCAGATGAGAGCTGCAGCACCATCCACCTATCATTCACTACTCCCATCAGGGACCCTACCATTGTTACCTATACCTCTACCTACATCATCCACTAGCCGCAGAGTTGTATTCCATGGCTGGACACTCCACTCGAAAGAGGACTACTATCTTTATACTCCGTAGGACCTAGTTGTGAGGTTGGGGAGATGTTCTGCTGCTGCTGCTTGCGAGACAGCCATGACCCATATAGCCCATAGAGGTCGATTTTTATAGTCTTGTAGACACATATTGGAGACCAGGTTTCGAGATATGAGAAGGAGGATGATACCGCCTTAGAGATGGTCAAACATGAGGGTCAGATACAAGTAGGCATGTTCGCAGTAGAGAGAGTTCAGAGTTTTACTCAACGACATCACGATGCAGAAAGATAAATGTAGCTGTGAGAGCTGAGATTGAGGTCATTAAGGAGAGATGAGATTGCTTACGAGCACGAAGAGTATGGAAGACCCGTAGGCTCTTGGCTAGGTCTGAAGCTCACTGCAGGGCATTAAAGGCACGAGTTACAGTATTAGAGATTGAGGTGCATCACCACGAGTGGCAGCGTCAGGCTGCAGATGATCTTGTTGTTCAGTATATCATGCGTACCCAGGCCCTGGAGGCTGGAGCACGCGTTGACACATTGGAGGACACTGGTAGAAGTTCCTAGACTTTGGTTATGATTGTAGCTTATCTATGCAGTCTGTTAAGTTTTTTATGGGCGTTACTCCCAGCTAGAGCCGGTTAAGATCTTTTGTTTTGGTTTGTATCCTTGTATAGATCTTTTATTCTGATTAGCTCTCCTGTATAGCCCTACTAAGTTATTACGGGTAACTCCGGCTAGTAGGGGGCTCTATGTTGATTTTCATTCTATTAACCTAGCGATAGGGAATCATTTTGTACCAAACAGATCATGTATATTTCCAGATTATATATGGAATGGATGTATTATGTTATGTCGATCTTGTGTTGGTTATATGTTTCACTGTGTGATGTGATCTTATTTTATTTATGATGCATATGTTATGTCACGTTATGATTGTATTGAAATCTAACGGGTATTGTATTTTCTTGTGATTGAAGAAAATGGCACCAAAGAGAACCACAAGGTCAACCCGAGTCCCACCAGTTACACCAGCCCCAACAACCACAACTGTTACTGAGGCACAACTTCAGGCCTTAATTGACCAAGGAGTTGCTGCTGCAATGGCTGAAGCAGAAGCAAGCAGGGTTAGGAATGGCTACAATAGCAATGGTTCAGGACCAAGGCCAGCCCAAACTGCTCGCGAATGCTCTTACTCTGAATTCTTGAAATGCAAACCTTTGGACTTCAAAGGCACTGAGGGAGTTGTCGGACTCACTCGATGGTTTGAGAAAATGGAGTCTGTGTTTAGCATTAGCAATTGCACAGCAGCTAGTCAAGTCAAATTTGCGACTTGCACTCTACAAGACGATGCTCTTACATGGTGGAATGCCCATGTTAAGACCACTACTCCTGAAGCAGCTCATGCCATGCCATGGGCAGCACTGAAGAAAATGATGACTGATAAGTACTGCCCGAGGGGTGAGATCAAGAAGATTGAGACTGAGATGTGGAATCTTAAGGTCAAGGGCACCGATGTGGTGGCCTATAGTCGACGATTTCAGCAACTAGCTTTGATGTGTTCCAGGATGTTCCCAGAAGAGATAGACAAGATTGAAAAATATATCGGTGGCTTGCCCGATATGATACATGGCAGTGTAAAGGCATCAAAGCCGAAAACTATGCAAGAGGCTATCGAGTTTACAACTGAGTTGATGGATGATAAGACCCAGGCCTATGCTGAACGTCAGGCAGAAAGGAAAAGAAAGTATGATGATCTTTCCAAGAACAATCAAAACCAACAGAATAAGAGGCAGAACACAGGCCAGGCCTACACTGCAGGCAATAGTGACAGGAAATCATACGCCGGGTCTAAACCTCTGTGTTCCAAGTGTAATTACAATCATGAAGGTCCTTGTCCACCCAAGTGCAGTAACTGCAAGAGGGTTGGCCATGCGACCAAGGACTGTAGAATCCGGCCTGCCAACAACAACAACAACCGCAACAACAACAACAATAATCAGAAGGGCAACGGTTGCTATGAATGCGGAGCTCAAGGACATTTTAGAAGAAACTGCCCAAAACTGAGAAACAATGACCGTGGTAATCAAGCTGGGAATGACAGGGCTCCAGCGAAGGTGTATGTGGTTGGAAATGCGGGGGCAAACCCAGACAACGTCGTTGCGGGTACGTTCCTTCTAAACAACCGCTATGCTTATATCTTATTTGATACGGGTGCCGATCGAAGTTTTGTGTCTACTGCATTTAGCTCCTAAATTGACATCACGCCATCTACCCTAGATCACTATTATGATGTCGAACTAGCTGACGGGAGAATAATTAGGTTAAACACTATACTTAAGGGTTGCACATTAAACTTCCTAAACCACCAATTCAACATAAACTTAATGCCTGTAGAACTTGGTAGTTTTGATGCTATAATCGGTATGGATTGGTTGGCGAAGTACCAAGCGGTCATTGTATGTTCCGAGAAGATTGTTCGCATCCCCTGGAGAAATAAAACATTAATCATACACGGTGATGGAAGTAACCATGGAAATGTGACACGATTAAACATCATTTCGTGCACTAAAACGCAGAAGTACATGGAAAGAGGATTTCCTATCTTTTTGGCACAAGTCGGAGAAGAAGCGACTTGAGGACGTACCAATAGTTTAAGACTTTCCTGAAGACTTGCCGGGTCTTCCTCTGACTCGACAAGTGGAGTTTCAAATTGATTTGGTACCGGGTGCTGCACCTGTAGCACGGGCACCTTATCGATTGGCGCCTTCCGAGATGAAAGAGTTATCTGAGCAACTGAAAGAGCTATCCGACAAAGGCTTTATAAGACCCAAACTTGCAGCAGGAAGGATAACTACCAGCAGAAACATAGAACTACCAGCAGAAACCAAACTTGCAGCAGGAAGGATAACGACCAGCAGAAACATAGAACTACCAGCAGAAACCAAACTGTCAGCAGGAAGGATGTACAACCAGCAGCAGTATTGACTACCTGCAACCACAAGAAAATAGTATCCCACAAAACACCATATCTAGCTACGATAAAGTTAAAAAAAATACAAGTGTACAACAACAAGCCTCCCCTTAGGCTTATACCTCCCCTCAAGTCACGAAAGAGGGATTTACCATTCGGGAAGAAGCACATTCCGGAAACTGCCTTCATACTCGTTTAGGCCATTACGAATTAAGTTATGGCCGTTGTTTTGACAAACGCACCTGCCGTATTCATGGTACCTTATGAATCTGTTGCAAACCATATCTGGATAAATTCGTGATTGCTTTATTGACAGATATTCTGGTATATTCGAAGACAAGCAAGAAACACTAAGAGACAACCTTACGCCAATCTTACGAGTGTTTAAGAAAGCGGAAGTTTTATGCCAATTTTCCAAGTCGAGTTTTGGATTTACCCAAAGTACATTCCTCGGTCCATGTGATAGATAGTGAAAGTAATTCCTGTGGATCCAGCCTAGATTGAATCCATTAAAGATTGACATCTCCTAAGTGCACCAACGGAGATCGTCCTTTTAGGTCTTGCTAGCTGGTATTATCGAAAGATTCATTGAGGTTTTCGAAGATCCGCCAAACCAGTGAACCAATCCTCACCCAGCAAGAAGGACAAGTTTTTAGGTTGGGTGATAAAACCAAAAGCAGTAGCTTTTCCAACTGTTAAAAGCAGAACTTTTGTGTAGGTGCCCTTGTGGACTGAGATGGACAGTCACAATCCATGCCTTACCTGAGGGAAAGCGAAGATTTCATCGCAAACAGCGACGCTTCCAAAGAAGGGTTTGGGCGCGCTTGAGTTTTGATGCAAAGAGAAAAGGTTAATTTTAATTATGCATCACGCCATTAAAAATTCATGAGAAAGAACTATACGACGACATGATTTGGAACTTCTGGAGCAAGTTATGTTCACCACTCCCATCTCAAGATATGGAAGGCACTATCTGTACGGAACCAAGTGTATAAGGTGTTCAACGATCATAAAGCTTACAACACATTCTTGATCATAAGGAAACTAAACAAAAGAGACAACGCCGATGGATAGAGTTGCTTAGTGATTACGATTTGCGATAGTTCCCTTATCACCCGTGGAAAGCAAATGTCGTTGCAGATGCTTTTTTTAGCAGGAAAGAACGAGAAACCACCGAAATACAGCTTTGAGCTTATCATGACAATTAGTTTGGATCCTTACCAACAAATCTGACTGCCAGCACGAAGCACGGAAACTGAGAACATCAAGAAAGAAGAAGTTTAGAGGAATGTTGGATGAAAACGCTAACAATCCAGGAGGCGATTAGTATGGAAAAGTTTAAAACCCCATGCGGATGGAACCCTATGCCTCCAATGGCCAGAAGTTGGGTTTACCCTTGTTATGGCTGATTTGGCGGACTGTGATCATGCACGTCACACAAATCAAAGTACTCTATCACATCCGGGTTCTGACAAAATGTATCAAGATCTAAGAAGTATATTGTGGCCCAATATTAAAGCCGACACAGTCGCCACCTATGCAGACGTTAGCATGTGTTTGACCTATCTAAGGTCAAGCTCAAACATAAAAGACCATACAGGATTGTTGGTACAACCCCAAGATAACCTGAATGGAAGTGGGAACAACAATCACATGGATTTTTGTTACTAAGCTTCCTAAGTCGTCGCAAGGCTACGACACCATTTGGGTGATCGTTGAGTCGACTCACTAAGTCCTGCGATCACACAAAAAACCGATGAGAGAGACTGATCCTTTGGATAAACTTGCAAGAATTATAACCTAAAGGAGGGGTCCACAGAGACATGGAATACCCTTCTCAATCATTTGTGATCGTGACCCGAGATTCGCATCTAATTTCTGGAGGTCAGCATCAGAACGCTTTGGGTACTAATTTGGATATGAGTACTGCGTACCATCCACAAACAGACGGGCAAAGCAAGAGGACCATTCAAACTCTCAAGGATATGTTGCGTGCTTGTGCGATCGACTTTGGAAAGGGTTGGGTTAACCATTTGCCATTAGTCGAGTTCTCATATAACAATAGCTATCACGCTAGCATCAAGGCGCACCATTCGAAAGCACTTATGGTCGAAAAGTGTCGTTCCACCTGTCTGTTGGAGCCAGAAGTGAGAAGCTCAATCCTTGGTCCAGAACTAATTCAAGAGACCACTGAGAAAATCATCCAGATCAAGCAAAGGATGCAAGCCACTCGTGATCGACAGAAGAGTTACGCCGACTTGAAGCGTAAACTAATGGACTTCCAAGTCGGGGATAAAGTTATGCTTAAAGTTTCGCCTTGGAAAGGGGTTGTACGTTTTGGAAAACGGGGGAAGTTAAACCCTAGGTATGTTGGACCTTTCAAGGTATTAGAGAAGGTTAGAGAGGTTGCTTACAAGCTCGAGCTTCCTGAAGAACTGAGCAGAGTTCATAATACATTCCATGTGTCCAAACCTAGAAAAAGTGTCATGCCGACGAACCATTAGCCGTTCTGTGGATGACTATCAATCTTGATGAAAAGCTTCATTTTGAGACGAGACCATTAGAAATAGTGGGCAGTGAAGTGAAACGATGAAGCGAAGCTCGGAATCCCATTAGTTCAGAAGTTCGATGGAACTCAAAGAGAGGTCATGAGTTCACGTGGGAACGCGAAGACCAATACAAAAAGCAAATACCCACACCTCTCACCAAGACCGTACCAGTCGTCAATGCTGCATCGTGAGCCTTGAGGACACAGGCGCTTTTTACGGGGAAGTCATAACAGCCCCGTGTTGTTTCGAGTCATTGACGACGTCGATAAATCTATTATGTATCTTTTGTATTGTACGCGTTTGTCTTAAATCGTAAACGTTAAGCTAAATCGCGTAGGCTAAAAATTAGCGTTCAATGTAAACGGGCATCAAACAATTAAGCGTTTACATCAATCAAGTATTGAATAATTATTTTGAGAATAATTATTGTCATTGTTCGTTCATTTTTTACGTAAATTTAATACGTTTCGCGATAAATTGCGTTTAGGCATACCCGGAACCACGTTAATTAATCTACGCTTCAACAAATGCCAAATATTATTTACAATGACCAAAGTTTATAAAGCTTTGCCATAAATATTATAGGGGCCGCCCCATACATATATGAAATAAGCAAGACTTGTCAAGTTACAAGTATACCTCTTTCACATTTCATTTACTTACATCTTATAAATACAAAAGTGATATTTAATTTCTTTTACACAATATTGCAATAACCTTTTCCCATTTTAATCAAATAAATATCTAACAAACACAAATCCTAAATCTATGGGGATGATCCCTACTATTGGGAGACATTAGGACATAAGAATTAAAGACCTAGGATGTACATAAGAAGTTAGTAAAGACCTAACCTAGTACATAGTGAAATTGACCAACTTTTCCCTAAAACCCTCATCTTGCCGCCCCTCCCCCTTAGACCATAGTCTTTGGTCTTTGTTTTCATTACTTTGACTAGTCCTTCACTTATATAACTCCTATATTGCAAGAGATAGAAACACACATGCATACACTTAGCTAAAAATCAAACCAAATCCTCTCTTCCTCCCCTCTTTAGGCCACGGCAAGAAACACCACCAATACCCAATCCATATAAAATTTTCTACAACCTATACACATCTATACACATTCATCCTAAGATATTCTAAGGTGTTTCCAAGCATTGGATTACCTTTTTCAAGTATTAATCAAGAAAAGTGAAACTAGGGTTTTATCTTGTAAAGCTAGGGTTTTCATTGTGCAAGCTTTGGATTTCTATCTAAACAAGAGTTTAGATTACTTTGTTCATCATCATCATACATCATAAGGTCTACTAGAACCCTTTATGTTCTTATAGTTTTCATTTCTATGCATATGTTATTTCTATTTTAGTTGAATCACCATTTAAGATTTTTAACATGTAAATAGAATTTTTACTTGCAATGGTCATTTTGTACACTAATATACATGTTTTTTTATTACTAATATCAGGTTAATATGGATGAGAAAATATTGTACCATGTTATTTTGGTGTAAAAATGATTAACTTCAAATTAGGGTTTATAATAGTTTCTTAATATGTTTCAAGTAAAAGAAATACAAATGGCATGTTAAGGTTAATTATGGACCTATAGTAATGTTATATGATCATTAAAATAAGGATATAACAAGATGAGAAGACTTGTATACTTATGGTTATTATGTAAAAATAGTCATATGTAAAACTAGTGATTTATGGTAAGTATGAAAGTTATGTTTTATAAGTAATATTAAAGACTTATAAAAATTGGACACATGAGGACTTTGATGGACCTATGGACATAATATATATATGATATATGACATATATAAAGTGTAAGACTTGTGGTAAAAAGTATAAAGTGGTAAAATATAAAAACAAGGCCAAAAATGGACTTACGAAAGTCATGTAAACATTCTGTCCAAAAGTGTTATAAAAATATACTTATTTTATATTTTTATAAGATAATACATTTCACGACGATTCCGAAAAGGTAAGAAACTTGTCAAACGGATTAATAACGAAAAAGTTACGTTAAAAACGAGTTATACATTAATTAAACGGAGTTTATAAAATAACTTTTATAAAACTTAGATCAAACAGCTAGTTTAGTATTTTTAACAAATAATACATATTTTTAGGATTCCAAAATGATAAGAATCATGATTTTTCAATTAATAACGAATAAGTTATGAATTTCGCGGGTTTTCGGTAATTAAAAGTTTATAAAAATAATTTTATAAACTATGAACAGTAAAAACACTATTCATGACAGAAAGTTATATTTTTGTAAACCTCATAAAATTATAGAACTTTCAATTACGAGATCGTGCTCGAAAGAATCGTTAAAAACGGAGCTATAACGAATAAAATACGACATTTACGGGTTTTACGACAACAAATACGATTTAAATAAAACTCACGTCTGGTGTGAACAGTAAAAGTTACTGTTCATCAGGGGACCAAAATTATAAAAATGTCAAATATCGATAACCCGTCTTAATACGAAAAGATGGGCATAAGAAACGCAAGAAACGGATTAGAAACGTGAAAGTTATGACGATTTTACCAAAAGTATGTTTATAAACGTTTTAATTTTATAAACATGTTTTCACTTAAACATTTAGATGGTGATTAGCTATATAGACTTATGCATGGTAGGAGTACTTAATGTAATTAGTACTTATACGACCTTAAATTAAATAGGTTGCATCTGACGATTTGCGTGACGAGTTATCTGTGATATTTGGATTATCAGAACTCAAGGTGAGTTCATAGCCCCACGTTTTACATGTTTTTGTTTTATAAAGTTTTTGGGGTGAAAAACATGCAATGCTTTACAATTGGACACAAGTGGTTAAGTTTCATGTTATGATTACGTGTTGCCTAAGTAGCGATAACCCATATCTGAGCCCATTATCATGAACTGTCAATTCTTATTAAACGTAATTTTACCAAAACCATTAGTTTTTGAAGATTTGAGACTTATATAGAATTATAATTGTTATCAAAGTACTATATTACTAGGGAGTTTCATAATGAGGCCTCTTCGGGGTGGCGTATCGATGAGTTGCTGGATTTACGACTTAAAGTGTCCTAGCTCCTCATACGTTCACTACATGACCTCTTGATTGTGATAGCCCAAACGATAGTATGATGTGACTAACATAGACCTGTATATGATGTTAGTTAATCGAAGTACATGGTACTTATATGACCTATGATAATTTAGGTTGCATTCGATCTTTTACGTGACGCTTTATCTGCGATATTTGGATTATCAAAACTCAAGGTGAGTTCATAGCCCCAGATTTTTACGATTTCAATGATTTATAAATATGGGGGGGAAACATGCTTTGTTTTATAAATTGGACGCAAGTACTGATTACATGTTTGCCTAAGTAGCGACCAGTTAAGTCCCATGTCATGAACTGTCAATTGCATAGATGTAGTTGGGAACTACATTATGTGAGCGCAAATGTTATTTAATAGATCTATTCGGGAAACGACCTCCCCGTTCGGGTGACTAGCTATCACCGGGAACGAACGTTATAGCATGTCGAATTTGGGATGTTTAGGGTTAGACATCCGGATGGGCGTAAATTGCAATATATATTTTAATTGCAAGAAAGATTGTCGAGCTTCAGTGTCATGAGCTTAGTGTAAATGTAATCAAGTTTTGTGATGTCTGCATGTATTGCATTATCACGGGAAAAGTCTTGCGGTCCTGCATATTATGATTTATCAAACCAATGAATTCACCAATATAGCACCCTGTGTTTTCAAGTCTTTGACGACGTCAATAAATGTACTATTTATTGTTAGTATTGCACGTGTTTGCTTTAAAATTGTAAACGTTAGGTTAAATCGCGTACGCCAAAAATTAGCGTTCAATGTAAACGGGCATCAAACAATTAAATGTTTACATCAAGCAAGG